>CAJUYH010009716.1:0-13326 GCA_910591685.1 Galerucella tenella
GCAGTATCTAGATAAGGCCATAATTGGAATTTTTCTGTGTCGTTTCTGTGCCTCTGCGTCTATCGGTTTACTTCTATGTAAGTAATAAGCTAGTGGGTGTAACAAGAAAATTGTGAATTTGTTGTATTCCCAAAACAATTTATAAAAATGTGTACCTATATCTGTCTATTTCACAAAGGGAAAGATTAATTATAGCCAATAAATTAGCAAAGTGAAATAAAATAATTTGAGAAACCAACTGACAATGATATTTTTTTTCTGTTTTTGATATTTTAATATCAAAATATCCTCACGGACGTAATCGTTAATTTCATCCAATAACTTCAAATTTCAACTTATTGTAGTAGCAAGTCCTTCAATATACTGCAATTACCTAATTGATTATAATTTTTGTTTCAGACATAAACGATTGTAAAGTAAATCCATGTGAAAATGGTGGAACGTGCGTGGACAAAATCAACGCATTTCAATGTATTTGTATTGAAGGTTGGGAAGGAGCATTGTGCAATATAAGTAAGTTCACTATTTACATATTTTAAATAAAAATTTGTATTCATTTACCTTTTTATATTAGTCTCCTTATATATTTAATTGTTCAACAATATTTTTCTGCAATACGACCAGCTTTGACTGTTCACACGATTTCTATTTAAAAAAATGGCATAGAAATATTTTGACACACATGTCACTTCCGGTTATACCGAAAGCGAATGAATACTTTGTTATTTTGACAGTAACACTCTGTATATTATTAACTTATCCGAATCTGCATTAAATTTCATTGTCGCTTTGTGTATAGAATACCTTTTACCTAAAATTTATTAATTTTTTTGATAAAAAATTGATAGGTGCAGACTTCCATATTGAAAATTTTGTGTGAGCATCCCCAATACCAAATAAATAAAATCTTGTCGGGCGATCAAGGTAATTGGTGACGTGTCGAAAACTTTTTTTGTATACAGGGCTATTAAGAAAATGTTGCAAAGTACCTACAAGTTCAAAAATGTTAAATATATCAATTTTTTTAAATGAAACAATCATATCTTCATCATTTTACTTAATTCTAATGCCAATAGATAGTGTAAGCTCGTCGTGAATCAGCCTGTATGTATACTATCTTTGTTAATGGTTGAAAGTGTTGGTTCTACCTGGATTCACCTTATTTGAAAAATAATTGGTTCTCATGATACATCAGTAAAATTATGAGTTAAAGTTATATTGTAATGGTTTTCCTCAATTATAAACACCGGCAGAATTAACATCCATAAAATGATTTCACATGAATGTGATGAAAGTAACAATAATTTAGTACATTCTGATCTCTTGCAAATAAAATACCGCTGCAATTACGCGCCGTCGATGTGGTTTATTACTGCAATTAATTGTTTCTTGGCAATTTAATACTTCCAATAATTATATTACGCAACCTTCGTGTACCCAGAAATGAGTAATTAGTGATTTTGGTAATTAGAAAGAGTGTTTATCATATATCAAATAGATTTAGATCGACCAAAGCATATGCATATAAAATCTCAAGAGCTATATAGTGCTCGTTAAATATATAGTAGCATATAAGTTGGGGCAGAGGGAGCGTCTTAGATTTGTTGAATAAAAAATTGTACTTTTTGAAATCTTATTAGCTAAAACTAGTCTATGATTTGCTATGCATCTATCACGTAGATTTTTTGAAATTGGTTGTCGTAAAATCTTGATCCATTTGGTAATCTCTACCACAGTGAACAGTTTAAATATTTATAGTATTTTCTTTTTGTATAATGGAATATCATTATTTTTCCAGATACAGATGACTGTTCTCCAAATCCGTGTCGAAATAATGGTACATGCATAGATGGCGTTGCTGACTTCGAATGCGATTGCAAAGATGGTTGGAAAGGTAAAACTTGTTCCTTAAAGGACGGTCACTGTGATCATGCAACATGTAAAAATGGTGGAACCTGTCAAGATTTAGGAAGCACTTTTATATGCAGATGTCCACCAGATTGGGAAGGTATTACTTGAATGATGATTATTTATTATTCATGCTTTTCATCACATATTTAAATGTATTGAGTATCCCTGAATGTTGAGCTGCTAATGTTCCAATCCAGCATTGGTTCCACGTATTTTCTCTTTCTTCTAAGTACAGTATTTCCATGAAACAACATTTTTTTGCGGCTTTAATCTCAAAAATGTGCCACTGTTTAAGTTATTGTAGTGATTTCTTAAGCTATTTCAGTTCCTTTCTATTTGGAACTACAATAATAGCCCCTGATTATTCAAACACGCGATCATGTCATTAACTGTAACAATCCGGATAACTAGTAATAGTACCTACCTTGTCCTTACATTGTCTTGTATGGTGAGCACATTTAAACTTATCTTCAATTTATAATATTGTATATTCTAAGTCTCTATGAAATTAAAATACATCCTTTATATTCCAGGAACAACATGTCACATCGCCAAGCAAACAGCTTGCAGATCAAACCCTTGCCTAAACGGTGGCACTTGCGTGAATAATGGCGACTATTACCAGTGCATCTGTAGAGACGGTTTTGAAGGTAACCTTTGTCAAGAGGATGTTAATGATTGCAGTCCACAACCGTGCTATAATGGCGGAAAATGTATAGATGGTGTTAACTGGTTTCTGTGCGAGTGCGCACCTGGGTTTACTGGTCCAGACTGTAGAATAAATGTAAACGAGTGTGCTTCCAATCCATGCGGTTACGGAGGAACGTGTATCGATGATATTGGAGATTTTAAATGTATTTGTCCAGCAGGAAGAAAAGGAAAACGATGTAATAGTAAGTAAATGAAAATATCTCTTAAATGGAACATTGACAACTTCATATCAATATCATAAAGTTATAAACTGTAATAATATAACAAGAGAGTGAGAATAAGTGTAGCTTTTATGACAGACCCATCAGATCAAACAAATAAGTTGTCGTGTTGTTGTCATTCAATGAGAACAATGTACATTAAATAATTCTTGCTGGAATATGTACCTAAGTGTATTATTCCCACTATAATAATGCTTTGATATTGGAGATGTCTATTGATTTCGAGAAACGTTGAATAATAATCACTTTAATTGCCTCCAAATTAAGTGAAATTGATTAAATATTATCATTCTACTTTCCAGTTAACGACCTAGCTTACCTCCCTGCTCCCGGTAGCTGCCCATGGAATAGTCATACTTTAGAGAACAATGTCACCTGGCAACACGAATGCAATACCTGCATGTGCACCAACGGCATAGTCAAATGTACTAAAGTATGGTGTGGTCTCGGAAATTGTCGCACCTCCAACCAACAAAACGGCTGTGACCTAAGTCAAGTCTGTGTTCCATCTGCTTTAGAATCATGTTTGTCTCCACCTTGCTTACCCTACGGGGAATGTAGAGAACTAGAAAGTGGAAGAAGAGTGAAACCACCTTCTCTACCGACTCCCAGTACTTGTTGGCCAAATCAAGCGGTGCTTAGCAATACGTGTGCTCGTCTAACTCTTTTATTAGATAAGGGTAAATTGCCTCAAGGAACTACTGTTGAAGGATTATGTGGAGATCTACGGAGATTACTTGCTAATCAACAAGCTATTGAAGGACTACAGGATACTTTGGTATTACTTTGCGATTTGAAGATTGGATATAATGATACTGTGGAAGTTACATTGGTGAGTATTTTGTTTAAATACTAATATGAGAAAATGCATTTATATATTGGACTGTTGGGATTGAACTATAGTATACCATTACTTGATATTTTGAATAATTATTAATGAGGAATAAACTTTAACAAAAATATAACGTTTCTTTATGTTTATACTTAGTGTACAAAATAATTATAGGGAATCAATAATTTCCAATGTTTCCACTCTCACAAGGTTTTTTTGTCTATTTGAAAATTGGAACTTTTGTATGATTTAAATAGTACACCATTTATGATGTGACGTACATACCCCAAAAAGAGAAGTTAGCTGCATAAGCTTCTTGTCGTCTTCTTTTTTAAAACCGTATTGTTATATTTCAATAAAATACCAAATATCGGTTCAACAAAAGCAATTTTTCTTTGAATATAGACTAAAATGTGTTTGTATAGTAATGTAACCAATGAAATTCTTTTCAGTCTGGTAATCGGTGGGTACTAGATGGCATTCGTGTGGTAGGTGAAGCAATATCTCGCAAGCAAACCAGTCTCCTGGGTCTAGCTTCCATCGTAGAAGTTAAAGTAGAAACAGCCCTGGTTTCTGGTGAACAGCAAAGCAATACGTACCTAATTGCTTTGGTATGTTTTATAATCATTGGATTAGTAGCTGCTGGAGTCGCGGTTACTTTGTACTTCAGACAGCGTAGAAGAAATTTAGGACTCAGTGGAGTAAATCTTTCACCTTCCAGTGATGCTTGCCATAGGAATCATGAAGATGAAAAATCCAATAATCTTCAGAATGAAGAAAACTTAAGAAGGTAAGACAATTGAAATACCTATAAAGCTAAATAGGAGCAATTCTGTAAGCAAATGCAAACTCTTTATTTATTTGACACCATGCCTGTTAAAATTTAAGTCATAATCTTGACTAAGTATTGATTAAAGCGGAAACTTCGTCAAATATAACGGAGCGGCATAAACTTTCAACCACTTCTTATAAAATTGAACCTAATGTGTCGTTATTGAAAAGATGTTTGTTTTCGTTCAGATCTAAATTCCACTCCTAAAAGTTGATATTTTTATATTTTTTGTTTTCCTATCCCATATTTTATTGTTACAGGTACGCCAACCCGCTCAAAGACGACGTGGGCAGCTTAGCTAGTATTAATTCGATGGATATGCCGAGAGTGAGTGTGGTACGCCCTATGTCGAGCATACTTCCCCATGACAGTTCAAGTGAGATGCTTGAAATGATTTCAGAAATCGACTGTCCGGGGTCTAGGAAAACTATGCTAGTACTACCAAGTACTAGTGCCTCTGACAGTGCTCTTAAACTCCATGACTCTGTGAAAGGTAACGAGGGACTTAATAGCGCCCACCGTAGCAGCCAGATAATGCTGTACAAAGCGCAAAATCCCGATGTACGGAAAAATACAGCCGCTTTCGACGATTCTTCGGGACATAAGGACTTTAGTAAAAGTATTATTAATGTGAATAAGCAAAGGACTTCGCAGCAGCAGCAGCAACAACAGCAACAAAGTACTAGTGCGGATGTGTTAACGGTACTTGTTTGAGAGCCAGTGTTTTATTTAAATGTATTACGCTAACTTAATATGGGGTACTAAATTACATCCAATAAAGATAAAAAAGTTTAAAACAAATTGACTGAATGCGTATAATATACAACTGTACACTCTTGTAAGACGAGATTGTCTCTTTTAAAAATTGTGGCAAGTAACTTATTTGTTAATTTGGTTTTGAACTTGAGATGAAAAGGGCATTCACTGAGGACACCGAAATTCGTTAATTTATATGTAGTTATTTTGAATTGATTGATTTAGAATTACAGAAATTCAAATTGGGTAAAAATGTAACACAGTTTGTTGTTTATATGAACAAAATTATAATATAGAACACTTGAAAGTAAATGTAAGCCATATACCTAATGAATATAATTTTAAATTGAACGAAAATGAATAGAAATTGAAAAGGTGGAAAATGTAAATTATCTCAATACTTAAATCAAATATAAATGACAATAAACTGAGATTGAGATACTTTTTCATTTGTAAACATAAAACTTTATATGTTCAAATTGAGAGCACTGAACAAGAGTGGGTATTTTTCGTAAATTTAGTTTATTGTGAGGTTGACCCAAAATTGTTTTTGTCTTGCCATCTTATTTATTGTATTCCCTATTGTATATGTGAGAACTTTTAAAATGTACTGCAGTTATCATTTATATCACATAATTTGACAGACCTCATGCTTCAATTACTATATAGTGCACAAGAGTCACAAGACAAAGATAGATACCTAAATACAAATGATTACATAGAGAACATTATGAAAATACTGATCTTTTTCTACTTCAAGGAAACGTAACGTCTTAAAGCTTTTCTTCACATAACTTTGTTCTTAAAAATCCGTATTGAAAGTACTTCATTTTTCCAAGATGGTTTTGTGCAATTGTAGGTTTAATATCGAAAAAGTGCTTTAAACTTATAGATACACAATTTGAGCAAAAATTATAGATATACCTACTATAAAACTTTTAAACCTGAAATATATAAGGGAAAGGGGGGATCATTCAACCACTTTTTAATGCTTTGCCTATATTATAGCATTAACAACAAATTTTGTTGATTAATTTGCTTTAAATAATTAGTTCAACACCTTATCAAATTATTTATAACACTTTGAACTTGAAATCACATATAGAAAATAGTTTTTTGAAATTTTAAAAAATATTTGCAATTTGGTTGAAACTACCCCAGTAGTGAGGTAGTTTCAACCACGAAGTGGGGTAGATTCAACCTATGAATAAATATAGTGATTTCTTATTTGAAACTCAAAACTCAATGTGCCGTTCCACGTGATGATGGTATGGAAAGGATTGCAATAATATCGTCTCAAAAAGAATTCGAATTATTCCTTCTTCTTCAAATTTTATTTCGTATTCATTTAGTGTCTTCTTAATAGCCTTTCCAATATAATAACATTCTGTTATTTTAAAGAAGAATCGCACCATCACAAAATCTTCTCCTTTTACCAGATATTCTGTGTCATCCAGAAGTGGAAAACTGTCCAGTGACTCATCATCATTGTCAGAGTCTGCAAGATTCACGGATATGTCTGATTCAGAGGAACTGACAACTTCTTGGGAAACTATTTCTCGTTTGACTTTCTGCCCAGAACTCTTTAAAGATAATTTTCTCTCTCGTTCTTTTTCTAAGGACTCCCTTTCAGTCAGCTCAGGAGTCGACGTATATATTAGATTTTGTTTCTCTTTTCCTATTACCAATCTTTTCACGTTGATATATTTTCGGATATGGTCAAATGTTTTGTAATAAATTGGCTTCTTGTGAATTTAAATGGGCCATACAGACCAATATCCAACGGTTGGAAACGATGCGTAGTGTGGGGTGGGAATGATATCTAAAAAGGTAATGCCCAACTCCCGGCACAATTTAATACTTTCAACTTTTGGAAAAAATTCGCTGGTCATCCAACCACTTTTATCTCCAAGAACAAGGCTGGATGGAGGAGCATCGGTCACATACCCTGTTGAATTTCTAATACGTGGAACGACATAAATTATTATCATGAATATTTGCTCTATATGTTATCCGAATATATTTTTGGGGCATCTAAAATTATTTTCCAAAATTAAAATTGTTATTGGGTAGATTCAATCACTGGTTGAATGTAACCCATTTTTTCTGGTTGAATCTACCCCACGCGTATTTAAATAAATTAAAAATTTATCGCCAAAAAGTCTATCTAGTTTTAGGTTAGAAATTCACTGTCAACTATTTAAACACTTAATTAAAAATATTACATTAGAAAAAACATAAGCTAATTCCCATGCAATACACAGATACAAATATTAAAAAAGCCAACCATAAGTGACCAAAATTACTGAATATTTTTTAACTTTTTTTGTTTAAACACGACACAACGGATATTTTGTACACAGCTGAGGTACGGTATGAAGTTGTAGATTTTGCTATATTTAAGCGCCAAATTCAAATGAATTATGAAATAAACCAACTGGTTGAATGTTCTCCGTGGTTGAATGATTCCCCCTTTCCCTTACTAAAAAAATAAGTTTAAAACACTTTTTAGTTCATATTATATTCTTATATAAAATACAATTCAACAGAAAATATGATTTTTAAAGTAAAAGCTTATACAGACTTAAACATTCTAAAAGTGAAAAGTATTGTGTTTCAAATTGTTTAACGGGATGCTGTCGCTGCCATAACTTCAGACAGTTTTTATCAGATGTAGTATAGGCACAGATATGGCATATATGTATATTTCACTAAGATTTTCTTGATAATTCTCAATTATACCCTTATTATACTTCAATATAATATACATTTAATATAAAAGAATTCTTATTGAAATTCATGATTTTGTTTCAATTACTGCTTGTATGCAAATAGAAACAAGTATACCTACCCCTCTTTCACTTCAAAATAGGTAGGTATATGCCTTTTTCAAAAATGACCGAATTATGTTAATTTCTGTCATAACAAATAATACTATAGACCTTTGATTGATTGGAGTGACACTAGTGATCTAAAGTAAATTCAAATTATCATTGTCTATATATGATATTATCAATACACCAACATACTTTGTATTTGTGATAGAGTGTCAACAATATTTTAATGTAATTTTGTGTATTAATTTGCACAAATTTTAAATTTAAATGGGCATAGCTATAAAATGAACATAACGTATTTTATGATGAAATGTATTTTGTATATTGAATTTTATGGTAAAATTTTATCCGCATATTAATTATTATGATATAAAATATGCTTAATCAAGTGTAATTCTGATATTGTATTAAATCACTCATAGTTATTATATTATATGTAATCAACGTGTTGCAGAATTGGATCTTTGAAATGTTTATGTAGAAAGATTTTTAGTTCAAACATAATAAATAAAATACACATGTGAATACACATATTAAATACTATTAATGACTTTATTGATTGTAGAGAGTTATTGGAACTTTTATAAGGTCAAGCAGTAATAGTGCTGTCCTTATAGTGACATATAAGCATGCGCATTTGATGTTTTGAATAAGGGAAACTATTTGTGCGCGATTACTGCAGTACACTATCCCGACTTTATTTCATGTTTCATATTTATATGTCACAATGTGTAGGTGATCTATGTCATCTGTGACACCTACCTTAATATAATGTCATTATAGAGTTTCATGTTTCAATAACTCCAAATTTTGAGTCTGTTTTAAGGTCGAGCACTATTTATTCAAGGTCATCACAATTACTGCAAGGCAGTAAATTCGTGTTTCCAATAACTCTCTAATAAAGCACTTTTTCTTCACTAGTTCTCTCCTATGATATTTACAATAACAAAGTAGGTATCTACATACAACATTTCAAAAATACTAACGTTACACAGTAAAAAATATATAATTGTAAATATATACTTGATTAGTTGGAGCCCAAGAGATTTTATATGATATAAAGAACTCTAACTGAAGTGATATGTGGAGAAATTGATCTCGTGATGTTTGAAACCTGGTGACACAAATAATTAAGTTTTAAAAAATAGTGTGATATTATTTAATATTTTTGATTTGTTTTTATCAATACGTAACGAGACAAAAGTAGCTTTGGTGTAGGTAAAACAACTACAAATTTGACATACTTAATTGTTTTTTTTTAATTACCAAATACACTACCATTTTCCCCAGCCCAGATAAAAAACATTCATAATTCTTCTAATTCATGGCTTTGTTTACACCTTTAAATAAATCTTTGTCTTGGTTTTTTTAATAACAATATTCTTGTGTCTTTTCGTCATTACACGTCTGCTTCTTCGACAAAAAACCCATTTTAAGAAAAGACAACCAATGATTTCTGTTAACTGTTTACAATTGTTTAGTAAAACAGGATTTTTGTTTTGGTGACGTCCAAGTATTTTTGTTCTCCTTCATGTAGGTGCTACCAAATATTTCGCCTTGTAGAGTCTACAGGATTTCCCATTAGGTATACATATTGTTTGATATAAATAACGGTATTTTACCAAAATTCTACTTTTGTCTCATTTTGTATGGCTTGTTAGAAGTTTTCAAATTATTTTTATTTAAACTAAAAGTTCTGTATATCAGAGTAAACAATGTAAATATATTAATTTTTTTGTTTTATTTTTATTTTGTATTTATTGTATTATTGTTCCTGATTTTATATGTATTGCATAAGATGTCATTTATAAGTTTAAGTCATTCCTGTAAATGTTCCAATTTTTTATATAATTTATTATAATTTTTCATCTTATAGTTTTTAACGATAATTATAAACGGACTTTAGGGAGTAAATCACTTTTATGTAAAATTTTCGTGAAATATTTCTTATTTGTATTTTGTAAATACTGTAAATAGCATTGTAACTTTTGTGAAGCGCGATTATTTTCAAAAGTTGAATCAATAAATTATAATTATACAAAGGTATGTAATTAATTCTTGCTAGTGATGTACCCTCCGATAACCATGTTGAACAAGTTCGAATTCGAATATTTCCCTATTCCCTATAGAGGCTCGAGGCATATTTTATGAGCATATCTGTATTGAAATATGAATGTATGGCATAATTACTTGAGAACTACAGAACGATAATTACACATTTGTTGACAACATGAATTAATGTCAAAGTGAAAATTTTAAATCTGAAATCTTAAATATACTTTAGTAGTTTCTTCAGGATCTTTATACCAATTATCTAAAAAAAACAATGCCATGTAGAACTCTTCTAGCTGTCACTAATTATAATATTACAATACTAAATATAGAGAGAAATTCAACAACCATTTTTTCATCCTTTGTCTGCTACATACTTTATCTATTCTGAACTTCCAGGGTGTTTGGTTCCTGGCTCGTACACTCCTATATTGCCTTAGAGCCATCAAAGCTTCGTAATGGTGTTGAGATCTAATTCCTTCTTGTTACTATAATAAGCTGTATTGAATTCCTCCGGAAATGTATACTTATTCATCATTCCATCCTTTGACATGTTCCAGGATCTCTGGTTTCTAAAAGGAGAGAAGGAGGCGGGTTTTGTTGATGATTTCCCCTTCACTGAGTTTTTATTATTTTTTAATTCACAATTTAATTAGCAATCAGAATAAATTTATGCTCTAAGCTAATATTTTGAGCAGGGAATTTGACGTGATGAGGATTCGTCCATTGACGGAACTTCAGGTAGATACAGTTTCTTTCCAGTCATCTGTTGTCTTCTCTTATCAGTAGTGGCTCTAGGGTTGGGTTTTTGTGGTTTTCAATCTTTGCGTGGTAGTTGTTGCTTCTTTGTTGTATATTTTTTACAAATTTTATACCTATTGTTCTTAAAAGTTTAGATTGTCATTTTATTTATGTTTGATTTGCTAGCACATCCCCAAATCAAATTGCCACAAGTCCAAATGGTTATGATTATTGTTTTGTAGATCCATATTTTGTTTTCCATGGCTAGTTTTTTGTCATATTTACCTATTTTTTGGTTTATTCGGTAGGCGAAAAACTATCAACTACACCCTCGCTTCGCTATGCTCACTAGAGTGCATCTAATATCTAAGTCTTGGTCTACTATAGCTCATTTTTCTGCCCTTGTAACACAATATACTATTGCTATTGCTGTTTTTTTTATGTCAGGTTTCTACATACGACTACAGCAATTTTTGCTATGTGTGCTCTCTTATTTTCGTGTTTGCGTTTTTTTTCTTAGTGAATATTAGGATGGTTTTGGTGGGGTTAATGTTATATCATGGAAATATTGATTGGTCCTGAAAATTCATTTTGTCTCGCTTAAGAAAAAACTGCATAACCATATTAATATTATTAAATTTTGTATATTATGTGACAACATTGAATGAAAACAATGTTCGGCAGCTAAATTTATGCCATATATACATACGAAGAATGCAGTTTGTGATGAGATTTATAGAACTATGTAAATTATAATAACTTAAACTGGTTATCTTCAGGTCTCACATTATATATATAACATTGTAATTATAACTTTTGAAAACAGTTGTAATGAAAACTTTATTTTCCAATTTTGCAATAAAACAAGAAACAGTATTCTTATGTTAATAATAATAATAAACAGTGCCTTTACTCAGTGCCTATAGGTATACAATAGAAATTCAGCTAATGAAGTTTTCATTATTTATACTTTGAAAGTATTAAAATGGAAGTTACAAATTGTATATTTTGTAAAATGTTTTGCATTATATTTCAATAAAAATGGAAGAGCTTTTGTAATAAAAAATAAATAAATAAAATTGAGCTTTGTCATTTATAAGGAGAATAAAATTGTTTCTTTTAATTGTGGTTTTTGTGTTTTGTGAATTCCATCAGTTTCTGATTAACTCTTTAAGTGCGGTTTGAAATAGTAGTAGTTTTACCGATTTCGTTTCAATTTTCTGTGAAGTGCACCGGTGCTAGGCCAAGAATGAATATTAATTGTTCCTATCTTATTTATAAACTTTGATTATCCTCGAGACTTGCTGAATCTGCACTATCCCTGTTCTAGTTCGAGCGCTATGAATGAATAGTACCATTGTCTTATTGAAATGTAACTCGTAGTATCAGTAGTATGAATCTGATTATGTTCGACTCACACAAATATTGCTCACGAAATTGTTATGGAAATTTAAAACAAAAATTGTTAATAACACGAAAGATTACTAGTTAACCATAATGGTGTCATACGACAAATTGTAGATAATAAAAATACAAATACAATGCATTTTTCAGTGAAGTGATTGGATAATTAGGAGCGAAGAAAATTTGGAAAAACTGAAAAATTCGTCGAATTTAACTGTTATAACAAATTGAGAGTTTCAACATTTACTACGTGGAATCTTTCCATAATTCTAAATTAAAATCAATGCTTGAATAGCCTGGAATAATTTAGTTTGGACTCATTCATTCATATATACGCTCTTTGGTTGGGCTCAACAGCCCAGACACTTGAACTGAATCTTTGTACCATTACCCATGTTATCTAGGTACCTACTTCCATTCCAGAAGCTTCGTGTCTTCTATATCTGGAGGGATCTTCAGTAGTTGTGATGGTTGTGTTTCCGTCTGAGTCCTTGTAAGTTCTCACAGAAGCAGAGTGTGAGTAGGTGTTTCATCGTAGAGTTCACATTTTCTGCACATAGGTTCGTTAACTTATCCCATCCTGTGCCAGTTTCAACAGCCTGGACGAAAGTTCCTTGTCTAACTTATTCAGTAGACTCTTAGTACGGAGGTGTCTTTGTGTCAGCCGCCATTTAAGTTGGTGTTCCTTAACTAGCCAGTTCCCGGCTTCCCCTCTTATGTAATCCTTTGTGATTCCACAAAACGGTTCCGGACCGGCTCCTTTAGCTAGCTGATCTGCCATTCCATATCCTCATTGGGCGATGATCCAACACTATGTAATGGAACGCATTTGATGCGATAATTACAGTCAAGCAGTGTCGAACGTGGTTAGTACTTGGATGGGTTACCATGCCAGGGAAAACCATCGTATATGGCCTGTACTGCAGGCAGCGCAGTAGCATATTACAGCTCGCAGGCATTATACCAATGAGCATATGAGGTATAATGTAGATATGCCGTCTTTCGGAGGAGACGTTAAACCGAGGTCCC
>CAJUYH010009717.1:0-13325 GCA_910591685.1 Galerucella tenella
CCACAATATCATCAACACTTGCACTTGGATCCTTGTTTTTCAATGATTTATAACAATTCAATATCAGAGTTTTTTCATTTAAAGATAATGGACCTGTTTTTGGTCGTTTAGATGGTACTTGGCTTATCGACATTGTTTGGTACTTGCACAATTAACATTCAACAAATGTTTTAAATATATTCCAACTGTTTACAATATTATGAAAACCATACAACTTCATACAACTTTACTCAAAGAACTAATACTAAGTACTGATTTAATGTACCTACATTCTTTTAAAATAATATTCCCGATAATGTTTCTAAGAAAACTGGGTTTTTCAATACTAAATGTACCTTACGGTATACCCTCTTAAAATATATTTTGGTACGTCTATGAAATCTACTTAAATGAATGATTTAATACTCCTTGTCCTTTCTATATAGACTATAGCACAGTCTCCTATAGAACTCCTCCTTAACTTTGTTTAAAGTTTGAGGTGAAATATTCCGTATTTCTGTAGTTATCCTGTCTTTGAGGTCTACAATGATAGTTGCATGGTTGTGTTGCCTATACTTTGTTTTTGAGATAACCCCACAGAAAAAAATCTAACGGCGTAAGGTCTGGCTATCTAGCTGGCCACTCAATAGTACCTCTTCGTCCAATCCATTTAATAGGGAAGATTTCATCTAAATAAGTTCTTACCATTAAAGCATAATGGGGTGTTGCCCCGTCTTGTTGGAACCAAACATTTTCATTCGGTAAGCTAGGATCTATTGCGTTGGGATATAAGTTTGCCAACGCAGGAATAACTTCATTTCTAAGTATATTTAAATATTTTTCAGCTGTCAAATTTCCATCTATAAATATATGGTCGCCTATGATACCGGCCCAAACGTTCACCTTTTGAGGGTACTGAGTACCTATGTGTCTCACGCATCCAATTAGGATTCTTTGCTGACCGATATCTACAGTTCTGTCGGTTTACCTCTCCATTCAATGTGAATGTTGATTCGTCAGAAAAAAGAATGGTACCAAGAGCTATCTCATTTCTGTTCAGCTTATTCATCAATCTTTCGCAGAAATCCATTCTACGATCTGGACCGTCTTCTGTTAACTCCTGCACAAAAGTTAATTTTTCTTTATGAAAACATCTTAGAACAGTTGTATGACCAACATTATTTACACGGGAAATTTTACGTGTACTTGAAGTTGGATTTTCTTCGACACTTAACAAAATATCCACATTCACATCATCTTCAACGAAGTGTGGTTTTCTTTTCAATGGTTTGACATGTCCAAGTTCTCTGAATTGTGCATGAATTTTAGACACAGTACTTTGTGAAATATTAGGCAATTCGGGATACCTGTGATTAAATAAGTTTGCCACTTCAACTTGACTTCTGCAGTTATCCCCGTACCCGATCATCATTAAAATCTCAATTCGGTGAGTCTCAGTTAAATATTCCATTGTTATGTCGACAAGGAAAGAGTGTTTGACAAAGATTTTACTTTTTCAGTATAAACTGTCAACACATCAACAACTGACAGAATAGAAAACAATCCACATTATTTACCAATTTTTAGGTATTTATGATAAAATTCATGGGCGTAGCAGATTTTGTTTAATATACAAATACGTCTAATGATTAGTTAGTTTAGATTTATGATAAATCCATATTTAGCTAATTTAAAAAAGTACCAATATTTCAAGTGTAATTAATTATTATTAATTTTAAAATTTCACCCTGTATAATTTATAATTGACCGTACATTATTTAGTTTGTTGGAATCGGTTCATTAAGAGGATTCTTATTCCGCTTATTCCGTGAATACTTTTGGTGCTCGATCAATAATAATAGTCTTCACCACCTGGATCGAGCTGGAAAATATTGTTAACTACCTGCAAAAATTGCAATCTTGCTAAAAAATCGCTAATATAACTCCCCAACGGTTTCAACGAAGGATATGATACTCCAGCCCACATTTGCGGGATTCTTCCTGTTAGCATACTAGTGACAACTTCTTCTAAAACTACAGACATAACTATTTGACCTAAAAAACATCTATTATCAAGCAACATTCTATATAAAAACCGGATAAATTCAACCTTTTATAGCTTTTTGAACATTCTTCAAACTATCTCGAATTCTGCTTAGCAAAATATTAAACCTGGTCATTTCTTGTACCAAAACAGTGTTCATGCTTTGTGAATAAGATGTAGGATATTTCATCATGGCTTCGTCTCTGTTGAAGTTAGGCGGAAGTTTACTTAATATATCAACGGATACATCCATTATAACTTCGTCAGGCGATTTGTGGGATCCACTGGAAGACATCGCATCCTACACAGAGAAATATCGCGTTAATTTTTGATTGTATTTTAATGATAAAATATTCAAAGACTGGTGAAATGTTTCATCTAGCTGTGATTAGGAAAGTGCATCTCTTAACAAGAAACAGAAATATACAGATTTAGAATTATAAAAATTGGGACCTGGAACAAAAATGTTCTGCTATTTTTTCTTCTACTCAAAAAGAGAACCAGTTGAAGGGTACTTCACATTGGATTTTCTAAAAAAACTTACCAATTTTTGCTTCAGCAGCTTTTGAAATTATGTTTTAATATTTGAAAAACTTTGAATGAAATTTTTAATAAATACTCACCGAAAGCTCGTACAAATCCTTAGCAGCGAATACATTTTAAACAATTATTTATAAAATTTAAATAAATATTTTTTCTAATTTTGACATAAAGTGACACTTTTTAGAACTGATTGACATTATGAAACGTCTTACTTTTTGTAACTAGTTGCATAAAGTAAAATTTTATGCAATTGGTGACGAAAAATGTATTTCAAAATTAGTGACAAAAAGAATTATTCTATTTATTAAACTGTTATAATACCAGTTAAAAACAAATTATAAATTAATTAATTATTATAAATATTGATTATACAATTATTGCAATTATTCAAATTAATTCCCGACGACATATTTTTTTCATTTTTCGAACTTGCTGTTATTTGGGAAGCGGCGCACATTGCATTAGATGTTTCACCAAATATTTCTTGCGCTATAATTTTTTTATTATTCATGGAATTTTCAACATATCCCTCCGCAACAGAGGTAGATTTCCAACCTCTATGCCTCTTTAATTTTAAAATATCAGCGCCACTGTCTGCTAGGAAAGTGGCAGAGCTTCTTCTGAAGCAGTGGCCAGTATATAGAACAGGATTTGAAAGACCAAGAAATTGTGCAATAACTTTTGGCAGACTGCTAAATGTGTTAATTCCCACAGGATTTCTGGTACATTTTCCATTCGCATATTTTACAAAAAATCTGTTGTGTTTAAGAACCTGGGGACGCAACTTAATATATTTTCTTAATATTTCAACAAGATTCGTATTTTCAATGTCTCCAGTGGTAATTGCAAACTGCCGTATAACTTTTGTTTTTGAAGGTGGGATATCAACACGAAAATGGCTTCCTTCGTCTATAACATTTTCAACTGGAAGAAATGTTAATTCTGCTTTTCTGCATGCTCCTGCCATTCCAATTATCATTGCAACCTTAGCCATTAAGTATTCTTTGTCATCAGCTTCCACTAAAAATTTGGCAAAATCTTCTTTAATAAAAACTTTTGACTTTTTAGCACTGTACCTTTTAATATGCTACCAAATTTGTATATTTTTTAATAAGTATCAATATTCCTTTTCAGATTTAGTTCAGACCTTAACATTGTGTAAAGTGTCCATAATGTGGAAACTTTTAGATCTTTCTTACCCTCAAAATATGCAAGTAAAACTTTCTCATTAACATGTTTAATTTTCTTCTCATCACACCACGTAACAAATTTTTCGTATGCCAAATCATAAACTGCTTTTGAATTTTGGGAATTACTGATAATAGAGCATTACCTGCTGCCCCTCTTCAATATCGCTTGGTAGCTCTTCAGAACTTGAATCACTCATTTTTAAAAAATAAAACTAAAAATATATCAATCTCGCTAAAAACCTTCCGTCTAGACTTTTTTACAAAATGTCAAACTGACAACTAACATGAAGTAACAGCAACAAACTAAATTTATGTTTTCCAAATTTACAATGATTTGGAAACCCTATCTTCATAAGAGTTCTGCTTTTTATTTATGCTTAACACTAAATGTTTAAAGAGATTTATGAATGTGTAAAAGGCAGATTGAATGTTCACTATTTCAGTTTCTTAAAATAAAAAATACATACCTACTAACAATTTTTCTTACTTTTTCAGGTTAATAGAAGAAACGATAGTATCATCGGTAAGTGTTTATTACTTTTTGTCTCTTTCAATGTGTATTATATTATTGATTTAACGGCCGGTTTCAAAACAAATGCTTAAAGTTCACCCAAGTAACACATTTCATTTACCAAGCAAATAATGCTAGATCGAAGCATATAATTCAGAAAAAATGATAAAGTTCAGCATATTCTAAGCATTATTTTATAGAATAATTTTAGCCTTCCTTAAAAGACGTCTTATCTTGTTTAAGACTAAATATTGCAACCAAGTAGCAATGATTGCTAGTAAGTCATGAAAAGTAGCCAAAAAATACAGATAATGACTTTAAGAAATGCCTAAAAAATGAATAGCCAAATTGGAATTTAGTGTGGTCATAAAATACCTTTAAAAATAAAAGTAGAACTTTTAGGAATTTTAAAACTAGAATTTCAGAACACAAACGTAGTTATGACAACCAAAAATCAGATTCCAACTATTCAAATCATTTATTAGCAAACCAACACTCTTTCGATTCAAATTTTAAAATTTTGCATATAGAAACTAAATCCTTCAAATTAAATCTTTTAGAAGCCCTAGATATAAATAAAAACAAATATTCAGATAATCTTCTTAACGACCAACTTGATATTAACAATTCTCCTTTATTAAACCTGTTTACCTAGAAAGGTTCCTGTAGGATGGTTGTGAATGAGTTTCCAGGTAAACTAGTTAAATATTTTAGTTAATCCCATATTTAGACAAATTCATTTCATCTCCTTGTAAATAGATTATAATTTTATTGTTAAATATCCGTATAATTTAGAATTAAGGCACTGTATAAATTGAAAATTTCTCATTATACCTCCATTCGTTTGAAAAAGCTACTGTGTTAGCGAAACGCGTCACAACTTTAAGTTTAAATATAATGTAGTTTCAACAAAATAAAATCGTTTGATTTCATAAATCGATTTTTATTTAAAGTTTGCTTTTAAAACTTAAAGTAGTGTTAAAGTTTGTAATGAAAACGGCCGTAAACCCAACTCTTTTGATGTAAAAAGATTCTAAGACAATTCAAATTATTCAGACAACTCTAAATCAATATTCAATTATCGACGTGCTAAAATCTAATAACCCCAACAAAACGATTTTCAACATTGAACCGAAAATGCGGATGACATTTTATCACACACTTCCATTCAAGTTCCAAAGTATCCTACCGTGACTATGCTCCAATCTAAACACATTATCTCTCAACTAAATAAAGTTTTATGTCCCTTACCGTTCGGTCCTGCACCCAACAGCATCCCCCAGCAGCACAACAAATGAGAAAAAGTGTTTTTTTTACAGTTCACCACACAAACTAACTTTTATTTATAGTTTAACACAGAAAAAAGTAAAAATGTTGAAACAGTTATACCGGGTGTCCCAAGTTATCTCGCTTATTTGGCAAGATAATTAATAAATAAAAAAACTGCTTTGAATGGCATCAAAGAACCTTCCCACGATTCTTGGCTATTTCATCAATAAAAACTTTTTGAATTGTAGCTTGTGATCTGAAGCAACCTTTAAAAGTTCTTTTTTCAACATATCATCTTCAAATGGTATATCTTTTACGATTCACCAGTTTCTAATATCAGCTTTTCTCCAAGAGGTAGATGGTAGATTTTCTGTTAATCGCGAATGATAAGTGGCATTGTCCATAACGATTACAGCATTATTTGGAATTAATTCGACCATTTGTGTAAAATACTCTTCAAAAACATCTGCAGTCATTTCTTCATGATAGTCCTTGGTTGATGTTGCCTGAAACTCCAGTAAACCACCTTCAACGAACCCTTGATTGCATCCAATATGCGTTATTATTAGTCGGCGACCTTTACCGATAGGAGTTTTCAGTCCAGTAGATAAACCTTCCATGAAAGCTTGACGACTGGTTTTAATACTTTTGCCCTGCCATATTTTTTTCACTGAATGTCCATTGAGCCATGTCTCATTTAGATAATAGATTTGTCTTCCCTCCTGTCTGTATTTTCGGATATCTCGTAAATACTGTCGTCCCCAACATATTATTTGCTCGTTGTCGATTAGCACTGATTTGCGACTTTGCTTCTCCCAAGTAAAATTTAATTTGTGTAATATTTTCCACAAAGTTTTTCGCCCTATGTCAGGCAAATTCTGGTCCTCCTTTACCATTCTTAGAATTATGTCGAGGGTTGGGATCTCTTTTTTAAAATATAATTCGTGTACTTTTCTTCTTATTGTATTTTGCATATGTTCATCAAGATCAAGTGGTTTTCTTCCAGTTGACTTTTTAGGTGGAGATATATTTCCATTTTTCCTCTCCCTTAGAAGCCTGTAAATAGTAGATTCACTAACTCCTGTCATATTGGAACATGTCGAAACTATATTTCTAACAGTAGCAGCCGGCATTTATGTACAACAGCATCATGCACATTTAACACTACAGTCTTCGTTTGTAAGCTAAGCACGCTCTTACACTTTACTAGGGTGAAACTTGAAGACATTTTTCACAACACAGTTAACACTTATGGAACGTAAGCGACTCTGAGCAAAACAAATTATTCAAATTTGGGCGAGACCAAGTTTCCCCGTATATACCTGCAAAATTTCTAAGTAGTCATTAGGACAATCCCTAGTAGGACCCTATTGTAATGTTTTTTGGAAATTATCAAGTTGTTTCAACTAACCGAATTTAGATTCACATTACCTTTATATATCAGATCGGGAATAAAATTACATAGTAAATAAATTCCTTGGATGAACGGTGACGCTTATGGTTTACTACCTGACTAGCATCTGTGACCTTTTCGCGTGCTGTCAGACAATAAGATGTCAAATAAGCGAGATATTGCCTGCATACAATAACTTGGGACACCCGGTATACAGTGAGTGCTTTTAAAACTATTTATTGCATTTAATTTGTTTAAAAAATTATATATTAATATTAAAAGCTCAAATTTCCACTAATATAATGTACAATATTCAAATGGATAGAAACTTGTTCAAATATTTACTCACCTGAGTCAAGAGAGTATTCTGGAATAGCAATTCTGTTTCCTGTTGATCTTTCATAATGTCGGCATTTTCATGCATTCCAAACACTTCGGGGTGTGTAATTAGAGGTAGTTCTCTTGTATAAGAAAGAAAATCATCATATTCGCTCTTTTCAGGTACATAATACATTCCTTTTAAAAAAAAAAGTTGAAACTTACAGCTCTCGTTAATATAATATAGTAATTAACCACCACATTATTTTAAAGGGTGTGGGGTGAGGGCGGGAAGTGGTCGATGAGGGCGGGAAGTAGAGGTGTGTAACACGACACTTTCTAACCTCGAATGACGTTAGTAATGACAGCATTACATACAGGGTGTACCAACCTTACGACAAACTTCGGTATATGGGTTATTTTGAGAGATATCAAAAAATGTTATTAACAGAGTTATTATAGAGAGTGCTGCATAACTCCGTTACAAACCAAACATATGATTTTTCAAATGGGAACCCCTGTATATTATACCGAATTCGGATTGGTTACATTAATTTGAAGCTTTTGATATGAGGTTTTGCCACGTTATACAGAGTCCTTCAAAAGATATGGACACGTTTATGTGAAACTCAAAGGTAAATCAACGCTCTGTAGCTTGTTGCCGAAGTTTGTCGTAAGGTTGGTACACCCTGTATATGGCTGTGAATAAAAATATTTACCTGTAGGATCTAAGGGAAAATTGACATTTTCCACCACTTCTTTTGCGTAATATTTTCTTAATATCGTTCCCAAAGTTCTTCTATCCCAATCATCTGTTACTCTGCCTCCATAATTACATTCCCCAGTCAAATACAATAAAGCATCATATTGGATATCCTAAAAAATATCAAAATAAAAATTCCTAACTAATATACAGGGTGTTAGCGGTTAAATGGGCGTTAAACAAAGGATTCTCACATCGTATTGGTTGAGAAACATTTGCAATTGCATCACGCTAATCCTTAGATCAGTTTCGTTGAACTCGTATGGAATGTTCCAACCGAGCGGTCCAAATTTTTTCCTTTCTTGAACCGAGGCGTGGAAAAAGCATAAGGCGTATAAAAGTTTTTTGAAAACTTGCGGCTGTTTGCAGCTCTCGAACCACTCTAAATCGGAAATAGGATCGCTCAAGTAAGATCTGAAAACAATTATGAAAATTAAGGTGAAGATTTTGTATTTTCCAAAAAAATATTACCGCGCTATGTTATTTTTTAAACCCTTAGGAGGTTCGTTCGTCATTTTAACTCCATTCTGTAACACCAATACTGGAAAATGGTCCGCCGGGTAAGAAGTTAACCACAATCTAAAATCCGGATGTGTCGAATCGGGAGTTAAATTTTCACAAATCTAAAATTATAACAATTTAAAACAGATTTTTCATATTAAAAATTCTACTTTTCTTACTCTTTCTAACGTCGGCATGAAACTTTTAGCCAAATGACAGTTCTGTAGTACCACCCAAGTACCGTTCTTAACACCCTCTTCTATCAGCTTAACAGCTATAGGTCCTTGACCTTGTCCCAGCGAAAGAGCAAACAACCTAGCCGCTCCAAACCCTTTAAAAAACAAAAAAATCAATCTTTCTCCACTTCTTCTTCTGTTATTTCTCCTTTCCATCTTGCCCTGGAAACTATTCTTACCTTGATCGTCTGCGAATTTCAATAGAACAGCCGTTGGATCGGCTCCTGGGGTCAGAATGAATATCAGAGGTATACAACAATGGGAATCGCCGAAGGACGAAGTCAAATCAAATGGAGGTGGTTCAATGAATTTTTTACCGAAATGTTCTGAAAATTCATTCAATTATTTCATTTGAAATAGTTATTTATATACTATAAGGGATGTCGAGATGGGAAACTCATGTTCGAATGGGCTCTTAACCAGTATCCAGACAGTGTTGGACTCATCCCCCTCTTCCACTCTCCCGGTCCTTTCACATTACCCATTAATCTTCCTTACTTTTGCCTTCTGTGCAGCCTTCAACATATAAGTTTTGAAGGATTTTTGGCTATCCAACCACACCCCTAGATATTTCACCACTTCCTTCGAATTTTCCTTCCCTTCACCATCACCCCCACTTCCCTTGCCTTGCTCCGCCCTTCACTAGTAGCCCCACAGTCTTATCCTCAGCCACTTACAGTTCACACCGCTCTATCTTCTCCACAATCTTCCTACACATCCTCTCCGCCTTTCCTTTCCATCTCCACCTCTCCCAGACAGACATCGTCCGCATACACCGTAATCTCACATCCCTCTTCACATGCTATCCCACAAACTTCATCAAACACACATTTCCAAAGCATCGGTCCCAGAACCGAGCCCTGTGGCACTTCAATCTCCGTCCCATACCTTCTCCTAGTGTCAACTAACGCACGTCCCGTCAGGTAGTCCTCTACTAGATTAACCAGCTTTACTATAAGGGATGTGAATGTAAGTAACATTTATGGGAAGCTGCAAATAAAATTTTATAGAAAATAACGAAGCCAGAAGTCTGCAGCAGTTGACTTACAGCCTGTCGTCAAGGGCAATCGATACCGTTTTGGTAATTGTCACTTAAATCATTCAAAACAGTGTCGAAATGCCTTGTTTACATTATATAGAGAGGAAAAAAACGAAAATTTTCAATTATTAATTACTTGTGACGAATTTTTGTACCCCTGGTACTATTTTATCGTATCTGATACACCGTAAGACCAACAGTTTTTGTAAATCGTTTAACTTAGTATCCCAAGGTGATGGTAGAGATATTTCCTGTGGTTCTCCGGAATCAAAAATTTTCTTCCACTGGTTACTGTTGTTAATGAAGTGGTCCAGGATTCCTCTGTGGAATTAAAAGATTTGTTAAAGACTGGTTCGGATGGGGTTTGTTTTGGTATTTACTTGAATGATGCCAAGTCGTTCAATCTACAAAGTTCGTCCCATGATTTTACTACTAACCAATCTGTTGGGTTTTTGTTGGGATTTTCCAGACCAACGCCACCTGTTAAAAGGAACATCCATTCGGGTATGTTGATTTCGTTTCGACTTTTCATTAAATTGACGCATAGTAGAAGGGAAAATAGTAATTTGTCCTGGAATGTTATTAAAGAAAATCGCGTTCTTAGACGTTATAATGATGTTGATAAATAGTCTAGTCAAAGTACACAAAATGCCCCAAAAAATACAAGAAACTTTAAAATTGAGTATTTAAAAGGGCTGTGAATAACATGAGAAAAACTTTACGATGCTAGGCATGAAATTTTCCGGAAAATCATCAAGTAAATTGATGTTTTTTTTGTTTTTTGGAGCTTTATTGGAACTTTAGTTCTTTACGTCAGGTTAGGTTTGAGCGACCGGGAGTGGCGACGCAAAAGATCTGGCCGTTACGTTACGTTATGTTACGTTGCTTCGTTATGTGCCTTACTTGCGTGCGTGTACTCTCTCCTGAGTATCTCTCGTCGTTTACGAAGCAGCGATTCATATGCTTCGGCCGGGAATCGAACCCGGGCCGCCCGCGTGGAGGGCGAGCTTTCTACCACTGAACCACCGATGCTACATTAAAATTCTATGCAAAGTTGGTATTCGCAGTGCTGGTGATCTACTTGAATTTGTTCGGATACATTTTTACTATTATTTCCATAATTTTTTTTGCGCGATTGATCTTTTTTGTTTATTTACAGCATCGGTTGTCAGGACGGTAGGTTGTGTTTAATGGTTTCTAAGTTTAACACGTCGGTAAGTGATTTACTTACCGTTCAGACATCGAAAAGTAATAAATAGCATAAAAACAATTTCACCAAAATGCAAAATATATTTTAAACTGATCGAGAAGTATAAATGTCACTTTTGACATTTCGTTAATTTCGAAGAAATTTAAATTATTTGATTCGGATTATTTATTATTTCAATACGATCGCACAAAAAATGGTGTAAGCATCTCGAACGTTAAGGGTAATTACAACGTTTGCATGTAGATTCCTCTCGTAAAATTGGACAAAATGATATGAGGATTAAGGGGTCTAGCACATTTACTTTTCGAAATACAGGGTGTTGAAATTTTGAAAACTTGAAGCTTTTAATTCGATAACTTTAAAATGTATGGATAAATTGATTTGACATTTGGCAGATTGTTTTTAAATGTAAAAGGGCATATTTTGATAGAAATAGTAGTTTGTGCAACTAGTGTGGATATGATGGCCATATCGCACGAGGACGCCGTAGGCGGAGTGCTCAATCGTTCAAGTGCGATATGGACAATCCACACGAGTCGAACAGCATATTTTTTCTACGACCCACTTGAGAAAAAATCTAGAAAATAAAAATTTCTATAAACTGTAATATAACTTCAAATTGAAAATTAAACAATTCAATTTTGTTTCCACTAATTTTTTCGTGGTAAACGTACAGTTCTTGAATGTCCAACTTGTATAATGCTTCGGTTTCCCTTTTTAAATATACGATGCTGTTATAAGTAGATGTTGCTAGTCGGACTCCCTCATAAAGGGTACCGTACCATTATCTATAATAATGAATATTCCGCTAAATATTTCAAACGTCTACCTGTTGTCGTCATTAATATCAAGCAAAATAATTATTTAAAAATAAAATTAACAATTAAAAAAAACGGGTCTACCGCGTGAGAGTCTGGTTTGCTTATTACTCGACCACCGGGGAATATGCAAATTGTTTATCTATAACGTCAGATGTATTACATAATTTTTGCTTAAAAGGAACTAAAGTTCCTACCGTGTGTCCCGCGACATGTTTTCCAATTTTTTTCGACTTTTTAGCTCTAGTTTTTGATAAATAAACTGATTATACAGTTAGAAAATCTACTTTTTAAAATTTGAAAGTATTTCTATCTTAAAGCTGAGATCTTTCTCTAATACATTTTACATGTCTTTATTTATTTTTTCAGAATGTTATAAGCCCAAAATTATCAACTTTCAAGTCGGCGGTTAATAAATTTGGCCCTCGGACCGTTTACGCGTAACTACGAATTGACTACCACTGAAATTAATTTTATCTTGTAAACTTTTCAATTTACAGTAAAACTTTTCAGATAAAATTTGTAGATAAATGTATCAGCTACAATTTTTGCTTTAAACATTTTTCTGTAATTTCATCATTTAAGCGATTAGAGTGAAAAAACAAAACAAAAAAAATTCACTCAACGATTTTCCGGAAAATTGCATACTTATTTTCAAGTTTTTTATATTTTTTCTGAGTTTTTGTGTACTATGACTAGGCTAAAAGGATTTTAAGAATAAAATACACCGCTTATAACTTCACCTTTTCAAACAAACTTCTGCATATATTCACGTATAGCGAGTAGGTAAAATATTTTTCCAAATCCTTCAATCTCTGCGTAACGTCGTCAACTCTTTCTGTATTATCTATACCAGCTCTAAACAAATTCATAAACCAAACTAAAGAATATTGATACATCGGGTCTATATTCGCCAAATCCGCTGTAATAATTGAATATTATTTTTTTATAATCTTCTCCACATTCAAAATCCACTCACCAATCGAGAAAAATAAAATAGCAGCATGCACAGCTATTGGCGTGTATTCTAATCGAGCGTTATCAATTTGTTTTTCGGTAACTTCGGCTACTGCTTGCTTTGCTGCTATATCGTTTGCCAAAACTTTGGAGGAACTCAAAATTTGTACCGCAGTTTCATCTTCCAGAATATTACCTTGAGACGTACTCAATACCATCAATATTTTATCTTCTATTTCCTTCAAAGCCCTTAAAATATCCAATATTTAACTCAATACCTATCGCAGAAAAATGATTATAGAGGGTAGGGTGTCCCACGACGATTAAGACAAGTAATATATCAGAATTTTGGGGGTGTAAATTAGAGCAAATGTTGCATCTTTTCTTGTTATTGTGTTACCCAATGAGTTATTTGTTTTTGGTCACGTGACATCGCATTCAAAATTATTAATGGGACAAACTGTATATTTGTGCCTTTCTGTGTTCCTCCCGATAAAACAATTCCAACTAACTATAGTATGTACAAAAAGTACGAGGAGTAATAAACCCTAATT
>CAJUYH010009718.1:0-13323 GCA_910591685.1 Galerucella tenella
AATACCTGGACAGCAAGAAGAGCTTTAGACTTCTGGCATAATTTACCTTTAATATGAGCAGTCACACGACCACCTTTGCATTTGATATTTTACAATGACATGACGTCATAGCTACGCTGATGATTTCGCTGACGTCATGAGGGATTCGCAATATAGTAAAATTCGTCCAATTGCTGCATACCAAATTTTATGAAGTTATCTTCAGCCGTTTTAGAGTTATATCCTGTCTAAAAAATTCTGGGACACCCTGTATAACCTCGGCTGGTCAAAATTTTTCACCTGATTTCAGGTATCCCAAATCTGGGATAAGGAGTGGAAGGGTTGAAAAATCCTTCGTTTCAACATGTCCCATGCATGTTCCATCGGATTTAAAATTGGTGACTTTGGTGGCAACTGTAAACTAACAATAATCTCCCTTTAGCTCGTGATTTGAAGTCCCGTAGTTGTCCAGAAATAAAAATATTTCTCCTACAGTGCCTCTCCATAAAGGAACAGCTTGTGTCAACATGGAATCAATGCATACCTTACCAGTTACGTTGGGTCTCAATTGCGCATGCTTTGATCTAGAAATCTTGCTACTTGCATGACACTTGACTTGCCCCCCAACTATCTTTGAGAATGTGATGTTATGCAGTGAGAAATTGATAAAAATATCAGTGTCCAAAGTATTTTGATTCAAAATCTTATTTATCCCTCCAGTTCAAAGCACCGCTTATGCATTCCTATCTATTGATATGCATATTATCTTGAAAAAAAATATACATATTAAGGCCTCTACGACAAATATTTATTATTCTTGTATAGTAAAAAAATCTGGTAGATATATATAAAAGTTTCTCCATTGTATGCAGATATATACACGCTTACTCTATATATAGATGAGAATATTTTATTAAAACGAATTTGTAGATTTCCAAGTTAGTGCCGAGAGAAGAGCTTTGAATGCTGAAAAGATGAAGGGGGTCCAGCCTCAACAGTATACCCAGTTTGGAAAGGATGGGACATATTTTTTTACGTTGGTGACATGTTACAAGGATTTCGCATCGTGATTCGCGTCACTTTGTGAATTCCCGGCGAATAAACATGCATTCGATATCGCTTTGTTTCAGTCATATTAATATGTATACAGAGTGTATTCATTAAATCTACCGGTCATTGAATTATACACTTATAACATCGTCAAATCAACCAACAATAACAAGAATGATACAAATGGAAAATCTAGAAGATATTCGTTAACACTCAAAATATAAAATCGATGTGTTTATTCAAAATTTACATATATAAAGATTCCACACGCCTCAGTCTGGGCTTCTAATAATAATAATACACTGGAGCCGATTTATGTTTTCATTTTTACGGCATCGGAAGTAGCAGCCCGTGTTGATATGTTTATTATGATATGGGCTGTATCTACCCACGAAGCACCAAACAGGAGTTTTATCAAAATATCATATAAATTGTATTTCACAATATTTCGTTGACTCGGTATGTGGATTTATTGAATCATTTATGTTGGTGTTGGGTTATAATTGATTTTCGTAGACATCTACAGATCGTCCAGTAACTCTTCTCCTGCCAAACTGTTGGATATTAACTTAAAGGAATAAATAAATGTACCAACTATATAATTGTGTATCTTCAGGGCTACTGTCATTCGTGTCAACTTGTCAGTTGGTAGACATGCCCTACAATCTTATAAATTTTGGCGGTTTTAGAAATTTTTTTGCGCTAACAATTTTTTGTTGGCTTGTTTATCAATGTTTACCATTTCAATATGTTCCATATTTTTTGCAATATACAGATGCTTATAGTTTTTTTTGTAAGATAACATTTTTAGTGCGATCATTTTAACATTCAAGGCATTTCATTTTTACGATTTTAAGTGCAAACATGAATCGTCAAGTCATAAGTGAGATTGACCGTGCAAGAATAGTGGCTTTAGTTGAAGAAGGACATTCTCAAAGGTTCGTAGCAAACAGAGTTGGCGTTTGGCAAAGTGTGATGTGTCTCGTGTATGGAACCGGTATCTCCAGACCAATTCTCTTCGTGATAGACCTAGAAGCGGTAGAAGGCGTGTTACTAATCAGCGGCAGAACCGCTATATCCACTTAACTATCCGAAGAAACCCGACCATGGCAATACCAGCACTCCAAAGAGATATGAGACATGCGTTGGGAATTCAAGTATCGATCTCGACATTACGAAGACGAATACTTGCGACAGGTTTGAAGTGTCGCCGACCAATAAGAGTGCCCAGACTACAACCTGAGCACACAGTTCGCCGACTACAGTGGGCTCAAGAACACGCGGCCTTGCCTGAAGAATTTTGGAATTCGGTGTTTTTTTCCGACGAGACAAGGATTTGTTTGGTACAAGATAGCCATCGAATACGTGTGTGGCGGGATCCAACGAGAGTTGCTCAGCTTGCCCATGCTCGCCCCGTGCCGCCCTTCAGAGGAGGAAGTGCTATGTTTTGTGCTGGTATCATGTTAAATGATCGCACAGAATTAATTCATGTGGAGGGAACGAAGACTGGTGATAGGTATCTCAGAGAGATTCTACATCCTCACGTGAGACAATGGCGCGCAGCTGTTGGCAATTCCTTCGTTTTTATGGACGATAACGCCCGACCTCATCGGACCAGAGCTGTAAATGAGTATCTTGAAACTGAAGGGATCAATCGTTTGAACTGGCCTGCCCTATCTCCTGACATGAATCCCATAGAACATGTCTTGGGACATGCTTGCCAGGGCAGTGGCAGCACGCAAAAATCCACCCAGGAGTGTACAAGAGCTTGTTTATGCGGCCCAAGAAGAATGGCGAAATATTCCTCAACAGAATATCAATAATTTGGTAAACAGCATGGGCAGGCGACTTCAAGCTTGCATACATTCTGGAGGTGGAAATACTCTTTATTAAAAGTTCTCATGCAGGTTCCCACTTAACCTTTTCTTTAAAAAGAATGAATTTGTATTTAATTTATTCAATTTCTAAGAATACTTTTTAAAGCAAGTTTATTATTGGATAATAAAAATTTTTGACAAAATATACACGTTTTTTTTTATTGAAACTAATTATTTGATTAATCTCTAATCCATTTATAAAGAACACATTTTTTTTCGGAGATTTAGGGTGATGCAAAACTTTTGAATCTATGTGTATATTTTGGAACATTTTGCCTATAACAACAATATTTTTAAAATTCTGAGGTAGTTCCCAAAAGCCATGGAACTGTTGGATATATACCTGCGACAGGCGACAGGCGTCATAAATTTAACGTCTTTCCATTTCTAACTTTGTAATATAATAATATTTCTCCACGACTAAATAACAACGCACAAATTATTTTTACATATTTAGCTGCATAATGATATAAATTCTTCACACCAGTGAATAATAAAAAGAATTCACTCTCGTTAGCCAATCATATTCTATCATTATCAGAATTCACGCTAAAATGAATTAAAATGAGTAAATCAAATCGTCTCTTTAAAACGTCAAATACCTAAGAACACAAATCGCTTCTGACAGCGCGTCGTTTGAAACGTCAAAATAATTATAAAATCAAAATTGTACGTATTATAAGAGAAAAAAATGGACAACAGTAGTGATAGTGAATATGTACGCCTCCCGGAATTAATTTCATTTATAAATGTGAGGGTTCCCATTAAAAATATGAGTTACGTATATATATACATATAGTAAACTATTTTCTTGGGGAATGCAGCAATGTGAAAGAAAACTCTTTTTAGATAATTATAAGCTTTCGGCAACGATCTACTTCCTTCTATATACATATATATATATTTACTCTTTACATTTTTATAAATATGCTCTATAGCCTAGTGGTGGTTGAGTATGGCGCGGACGATCGAGGTTCGATCCTCACTGCAAGTTTTTTCTTTTTAGTTGTGAAGTATAGTCTTTTACTTGTGTAGAATGGCTATTATTCATTTGGATGATTCCAAAACTCACTCGCTGCGCTCCCTCGTTTTGGAAACTTCATCCGCGTGAATAATAGCCATCATTCTGCACTCGTTGAAGAATATACTATTAATAGGTACCTTGGTTTGCAATAAAACTTGAAAGTATAGAAATAACAAATAATTATTGTCAGGGTATGTAAATTTTAATTATTCTTTAAGGTTGAATTTAAACTTACATTGTAAAGTCATCATTTGCAGTTCTTTGTATATTAACAGACAATTTGGTAAATTTTCCGAACAAAATAATAAATATGACAAAAATACATGTTTTTTTTTGTCCGGCATCTGCAGTGATTTCCTCACGGAAGGCTTTACTTTTTTATATCACTTTTCGTTTCTACTCTAAACAAGAAAAGGGAAGATTCCCTTTTTAAAATATACAATCGATGATGAGGATTTGATAGAATGTTTATAGGTGTATGCCTTATCCTGTTGATCTTACATATTCATTTTTTTTTCCAGTTCCGCTTTAAACATAAACTAAACTGAACCATATGGTATTCATTTTAAAAAGATATTGAACAGAAAGTTTAATATTTATTATAAGGGGAAGTCGTACGCAATCTGTTACCATCAGTCACATTTGTTAAAGTTATTATTATTATTTAAGAGTTCTTTTTTAAAATACAGTCTGAAGACATTAATAAAAATATAGGTAAAGAGCGTTTCACAATATTTCTTTGACTCGGCATTTAAGGAATTAATTGGAATTGAACAAATTAAACTGTTTAAATACACAGGTTGGCCCACCATATACACCATTTGACAAATTTCTTAACACCTCTCCATTTAACAAAAATTTTTAATATCAAAATCTCTTTCACCTCACTACTCGGGATAATGTTACGAACTCAGTCATTCAGAAGCCGGTCCTGTCGCAAACTATGAATGCGACCTTTCTAGAAAGGTTCTCGAACAGGTAATGTTCGAGACTGTTCTCAAACAGCGTAGAAGGCGGTGAATTCCAGAAAGCTCTAGAGATTCGGGGGACTATATATACGCGGGTTTTCGTGTGAGCGGGAGGAGTTGCTCGGTAAACAGTTTCAGTATACAGTGAGTAAACAGAAAGTGAATATAAATAGTGTTGAAGATAAATTAGAACAATTATTATACCGAGTGTAGATAAATTAATAGACATTAAGTAGTGTGTATATAAATTAAGTTTATTATAGTGTGTAAGTGTTTCTTTAATAAATCAATAGTAATAAGCCATAGTGAGTGTATAATTTTATACCACGGTAAAAACTGTTTAAATAAATAAGAAAAAAACATTACAATAATTTCCAAGATATTGGTGAGCTCTGAAAAATTCCCTGGTGTGAAACTTGACCTACTTATTCTAAAAATTCCCGGTACAAGCTTCTCGCTTCGCTGCAAAAATCAATTCGCACTGTAAATGATGAGGCAATTTCAAAAATGGGTTAATTTTATTGTTTTATTTGGTCGACGCGAAGAATTATGTTTGCAATTATTAAAATTGTATAAACAGTGGACACCAGGCGCCGACAAATGGGTGTGTTAGATTATAAGAGCCAACTTAAATGAATTTGATTAAGAGAAAGGTCATCGTAAAATACAATTTCACATTCTAACCGAGACCTTGTTAGGTAATAGATTTCACGGAGGTAGTGTCTACCCACGATCTGGTCGACTGTATTAAGAAATGTGTCACTTTTATTTTGGATTAAATGTGATACTTGAGGTTTACGAAATTAATATGGCGATTTAATGACAGGAATAGGTTGAAAAAAATGCTGGGTTGATTAAGGTAGCATTTTAAAAAAATTTACTTGGAGAAATACAAAAGACAAGAATATAGAAATACGACTCATAAGATCTATATAATCAAGTTAAATTTTTTATTCCACATTTAGTAACAATTCCTCTACAAGATCTAAAGAACTTTTACTGCTGATCGCCTGAGTTTCGAAAAACCATTCCAAACCTTTCCAAAAACTGAGAATGAAGGAATTTCTGGCAAAAACATAACTGCACTGATAGCAGACAAGCCCTATCAGCCTTGAGCAAACAACTTGTTATATCGGGGCTAGTACTAGAGTGCCACCAAGATTTAGCTAACACCTCGGCAGATAACAATATTATCCTGAGGTGGGTTAAAGGGTACGACAGGAGTAATGGTAATCGCATTGCCGATTCTTTAGCCAGGGAAGCGGCTAGACTAAAAATTTTAGGACCCAGTGGCACCTAAGGCCTGACGACTTCGACAATAGGGTACAAGCATAAATTATGCTATTGGTGGAAATTGACGCTTTATCAGGTCTCCTAACACCTTGCATGCCTATTTTTTCCAAAAAATATAAACTTTACTTTTAAAACGACTTTAAAAATCATAAAATTTGAAAGTCCGCCAAAACGCGCTTTACGTCATAAAGATGGCTGCCCCATGATGTGACGTCATTTGTTTACGTTCTTATTCGTGTATCACGCTCTGAGTTCTTGTGACCTAATTTGTTTCTGAAAGCTTTAAAAATGGATAAAGCCGAAAAAAACTTTGTATTCCAAGTATTGCATTGTTCCAGTGTGTAAATCACCGTCTATTAAAACTCCAGACAAAATATTTGTTACTTTACCTGGTGGCGCAAGCAAAAATACACTTAAGAGAAGTGCATTACTTTTGGTTGTGAAGACCATTTTAATGTAAGTACCTACTTCTATGCTGGTAATTTTTATTCTTATATAGTTTATGTACCTATATGTCTAGGAATCAACCATAAAAACATCATTTTCTTACGACCACACATCGAAATATGGTTGGTATATATTATATAAATAAAACATAGTTTAAATCGTTCTTACGATAATGCTTTAACTCCTCTTATTTCCTCTGCAGTAAAGCAGCTGTTTGACTTCATAAATTCCAGCAGCATAAATGAGTCTACTTTGGGCAAGTTATCAGTTTGTGCTTTTACAAAACCTTATCCCATATCTTTACTCACAAAATATGAAAGAATCGTCACTGAACACTGAACTAGTAAATAAAATATATTCTTCCAAAAGTTTTCAAATATCCTCGGAAATATCGAATATTTATGTCCACTTTCCACTTTACGTTGACTTTTAGAAATAAAAAAAGCACAAACAAACACGTAATGGTCTCAAACAAACATATAATAGTATATTACGTAACGTGTGTGGTAAGAAGCATTTTACCCACGAATGGAAAAGTTACGCACGATGCCGCGTAGCGGCGAGTGCGTAATTCCGTGAGTGCGTATAATGCTTTACAACACGAGTTACGTACTATACTTTACCTACGACCTACTTGTACTTGTATTTTTTATGAGAAGCATAAGAAATAACAGTTACATAATTAGAGGTGCTTGGTAAACTCCATCTCTATTACTCTATTACTAATGAAAGAAGCACATCAAAGAACTAACATTTAATCATTATTAATATATTGTTGATAATCGAAAGTCCATTTTTCAATTATAATCAATACATATACTTAGCCCTTTGGGCTTTTCATAGTTAAACATGGCCGTATTGAATGTTTTCAAATAGTAAATTTTTAATAAAATGGTGACGTCTATTGACAGTTGCTAAGATGTTGCTAGGGAAGCCGTGCGATTTACTTTACAGCTGTGCGTTTTTTTTACAGTGCGTAAGAGCTGTCATTACATTGATACCGACTGTGTGTTATTGACTGATTACAGGGGGGGTCGTAGGTAAATGATATTTTTACGTCGATGAAGCAATTAATAGTTGATTAAAATACAATATAAACACACAACTACACATAACCCAATGCAATACCGGCCATATTGACATAAGTAAACACAAGAGATATGACATCACACGTTTCATCGGTAACGTTCGGAAATCCTCGGGTTGTGGTCGGAAAGTGCATTGAAATTTGAATTTTATTTTAAAATTTGGGAATAATTTCCAATGGAAACTGGTATATTTCCTATTATTAGTAATTTTTGATTTCATATTTACTATTATAAATTAATATCCAAGCAAAATATGAAATATCCGTGTACTCTATTGAGGAACTAGCCAAACCTTAAACCCATGCTCAATCCCTTAAGTGATGGGATGGAACCAAAGGATGCAGTTTTGCCAGGATCACCCTGGGATATCCTGGGAAGCTGGCGTCGAAGAAATATTTGGCGATGACCAGGGAAAACCTACGTTTAACAGCCGATTTCTGACTGGCCACTGTCAACTAAGGAAACACCTCCATACTATGGGGCTAGTGGACACACCTCTATGCAGGATGTGTGAACAGGAAGATGAAACTGTCAGGCATGTCTTATGCGAGTGTCCGGAGTTATCGTCAATAAGAGAGAGTGTGTTCGGTTAGTCTTGGCCTACACCTGCCGAAATAAAGGAGATGTTTCCTAGTGACCTGTCCACCTTCCTGGAAGGACAGGATGCACGATGAACTAGGAGGACAACTCCTCGGGAGGATGTACAATGTGTCACATGTGGCCTAAGTGCTGTGAGCCTACACTCACCCTCCCTGCTCTACAGATACAGATAACTAAGAATGAACTACGTGGTCAAATTTTCCAGATCCCAAAAGCCTTCAACTCTATTTCGAATGTACCATTTGTAGCTAGTTTTGTTTATCATTGATCGTCTTGAAACCAGAATAAACAGGATTTTAAATTTCCATTTTATCATCATGCCTTGGCTAATCGACCGACGCGGTTTCTTTGGGACACTTTGTAGCCGAAGATCGATACTTGTAGTGCCCATATTGAGAAATAAGGGAATGGAAGATTAAAATACAAGACGCTATTTTATAGAAACTGAAACGGTTGAGATAGTTGTCAGAACTCGACGACAAATTTATTTATTAATGTAACTTTTTATTACGAAATAAGTTCTTATCGCGATTTTGTTTATTTTTATTTCTAAAACTGCGGCTCTATAAAATGTGGTTTCAAAGAAGGAAAATTAATTCGTTACATTTATAAGCATTAATAATAATAGCGAAAGTTTATAGGAAATTTCGCTACATTTTTGATCTTTTAAAAGCAGTAAATTAATTTTTACCCAAAATATAGTCCCAGGGGGATCAATCTGGAGAACGCACTGGATGGAGTAGCAGTTCGTACCACAAGTTATGGATTTTTGACACTTTTTTGGTCGACAGACTGGTATACCTCAGCTTTTTAAAGAGTTACTTGAATAATAAGAAAAATTGCTCTAATACTTACTTGTCCTGTCGAATGGTATCTGGTCACATACATCATCTCCATCCGATCGACATTTGTAGACGGTCCCACCTCTTCTTACAAGGTTTGCATCTTGAAACCTTGATTGTCCTTCTGGAGCTCCTACTAAGACCCTGTAAAAAATATTAATTGATATTATAGACTATCATGTCTAGCAATTCAATAAAGGGATTTCAAAAATATCATGTTCAGGTAGATTTTTGATATTTCCAGCAACCGTTTGATGGTTTTCTGTACAACTGTACTTAGTAACAGATAGTAGATATACAACAAAATCAGCTTTTGTCAAGATAATGAGGATGAGGAAGCCTTAGACGTACCGTGAAGGTACGATAGGGAAGGAAAAACCAGAACTGTTTGGCTTATGGAGTCTAGAAGAACTCTGAAGCAATAAAAGGGACTGGGATAGGAGTGTATAGGGAAGGAACAAAAAAAAGCTCGGGATAATCTTCAACATCAAATTTAATTCAATTCTGAAACCAAACTACAATGATGTTAGCATTCTTCTGAAAAAATATATTAAGTATAAACGCTATTTGAAGTTCGAAAAGGTCCTGAATTTTCTCGTCTAATTCTAATTAAAATAAAATAAACAGCGTACAAAGTGTCAGAACTTTACGACCGTGACAGTGTAACAATAACAATGTCAGCTCATTATTGGAGTTGGAAATCTGTGAAAACAAGTCATAAAACATGACAAATTAACCATATAGGGAAGCGCCAACAAACTAATCGTTCCAAATAGTTGGTGGGCCAGCAAAACTTGTCCTAGGAATACATTTAGGAAAGCAGCAGTTTCTTCCGTTTCTAATCATTCGTTTTCTGTTATTAATGTTGTTTCTTTTTCATTTCATTTAGCGCTATCTGCATTGGTCTAATGACCTTCAACTCAGCTTGTGATATTTTTATCAATAATCCCATAATCGGTTAATATAGTATTCTATTTATAGTCATCTGTCTTTCGTTGAATAAAATAATTATACATAAGCTTTATTCGGGTTTCTGTTTCTGGACAGTCCGGAAACCAATCTGGAATTGCGCAGAACTAGCTGCGTACTTTATTCAGTACTAGGGACTATTTTCGGACAGTTTAAAATTGTACGAAGGTTGAAAAAAACCAACATCCCGCATGGTCTATATAACTGAACTAACCTAACTAAATTAACAATTTGAATATAACTGATCATCATCACTGTATTGAGGGACAGTCTTTTCCACAAAGTTTTCGTTTTTAATATTATCCTGTAAGACTTCTGGAATGGAGTACACGCATATTTCATATTTTGCTTGGATATCAATTTATAATAGTAAATATGATATCAAAAATTACTAATAATAAGAAATATACCAGTTTCCATTGGAAATTACTCCCAAATTTTAAAATAAAATTCAAATTTCAATGCTCTTTCCGACAACAACCCGAGGATTTCCGAACGCTACCGATGATACATGTGATGTCATATCTCTTCTGTTTACTTATGTCAATATGGCCGGTATTGCATTAGGTCATGTGTAGTTGTGTGTTTATATTGTATTTTAATCAACTATTAATGGCTTCATCGACGTAAAAATATCATTTATATGTTTGTTTCAGACCATTACGTGTTTGTGTGTGCTTTTTTTTATTTCTAAAAGTCAACGTGAAGTGGAAAGTGGACGTAAATATTCGATACTTCCGAGGATATTTTAAAACTTTTGGAAGAATATATTTTATTTACTAGTTCAGTGTTCAGTGACGATTGATTCTTTCATATTTTGTAAAGATATGGCTAGCGAAGGTTTTGTAAAAGCACAAACTGATAACTTGCCCAATGTAGACTCATTTATGCTGCTAGAATTTATGAAGTCAAACAGCTGCTTTAATGCAGAGGAAAATAGATGAGTTAAAGCATTATCGTAAGTACGATTTAAACTATGTTTTATTTATATAATATATACCAACCATATTTCGATGTGTGGTCGTAAGAAAATGATGTTTTTGTGGTTGATTCCTAGACATATAACCTCAAACTATTTAAGAATAAAAATTACCAGCATAGAAGTAGGTACTTAACATTAAAATGGTCTTCACAAACAAAAGTAATGCCCTTCTCTTAAGTGTATTTTTGCTTGCGCCACCAGGTAAAGTAACAAATATTTTGTCTAGTTTCAATAGACGTTGATTTACACACTGGAACAATGCAATACTTGGAATCCAAAGTTTTTTTCGGCTTTATCCATTTCTAAAGCTTTCAGAAACAAATTAGGTCACAATAACTCAGAGCGTGATACACGAATAAGAACGTAAACAAATGACGTCACACCATGGGGCAGCCATCTTTATGACGTAAAGCGCGTTTTGGCGGACTTTCAAATTTTATGATTTTGAAAGTCGTTTTAAAAGTGAAGTTTATATTTTTTCGAAAAAATAGACATGCAAGGTTTTAGGAGACCTGATAAAGCGTCAATTCCCACCAATAGCAAAATTTATGCTTGTACCCTATTATAAGATTCATTTGATGATGATGATGAACTATGTTCAAATATTTCTCCATTTGGTAAATATTAAATTTGAAAAGTAAAAATAAAAATAAACAATACACAATAAACAAACCTCTACCTCTAACCTCTGCGAATTTACAAACGAATTGAGCATGTGTAAAAAATAATCTGAAATACGTCCATATTTATTTCAATATTGTTATGTTACTACTAAATTTGGCAAAGTCTTGAGTCATGCACAGTTGAAAGAGCCGTGTTGTATGTTTACTCGCTCCTGTCAGAATCATCCTGATAAAACCCGAAAAAGCCAATTTCGACTGCGCAAGCTCCGGACAGTCTTGGAACAGTAATTGCATGAACCCGAATAAAGCTATAGATAGCCAAATAATTTTTGGAGATACTGGTACCGAATTTAACAAGTTCAAAAAAAATTTTAGGAGGTACCTACAATCTTATAGTAACTTTGTTCCAAGATCATTATATAAAAAATTTGATAACAAATTTTGACAGGTGATTGGGTGAATAGAAAATGAAAGGAAGTATGCCATTCAATAAAGAACAGCTATCTTCTGTATGTTCCTTGTGGTATATTATTCATTCTTTTTTTATTTTCTTGGGAAATTAAACCACAATATTTTTGAATTCTTTATTTCAACGTTTCGGTAGCGTTCCAGCTACCGTTGTCAAGAAAAAATAAGTAAAAATTAATTTTTTTATCCCTAACTGACACAACAGAAAAAATTTGACAACTAGACAATCAAAAAATTATTTTGAAGTTTAAGACTGCAAAATTTTGTTATCAAATTTTTATTAAGGTCCATTCATAGTAGATCATATCTGTGGCAAAATGTGAAATGAAACACTTCATTTTATGACATTCCAACGATATGATAGTCTACTAGAAATGGAAATCCAGTGAAGTGCACGTTCCAGGAACGGTTTTTATTGGGATAGCGCGTTTTTTCGCTTATATTGGAAATGTTGTTAATAAAACGCGTTTCTTGATAGTTTTTTTGTGTATGAATATTTAAGTTTTTGAAATATGTATACTCAGTTTTGTGATTTTGTGTATTGGAATGTGTATCGATTAACAACTATTCAAATTATAAATCATAAGAAAACCTGGATAAAAACTTATGATGCTATCCTGATAACGCAGGTAATTCATTATTGGAAATTTCTCTTTCTAACATTGGTAACCAAATTTGACTACAATCGGCTGATATACTAGCTACACATTTATCTGCATTTAGTTGTATTAAAGCACTTTCTTTGATTTTCCGTCTTTTATTATTGGGTTCTTTTAATATTATTTTTGATGAATCCCATTGAATTTGATGACCTTCTTCCCAAGCATGTTTGCAAATATCTGACTTAAAGAATTCCCTATCTTTGATATATTTTTTGTGTTCGTTTATTCGTACTTTCAATGGTCTAGATGTTTCACCTAAATAAAATTTGTCGCATTCACATGATATTTGATATATGCAGTTTTTTGAAGATTGTTCTTCATTCTTTGGTTTCGTTTTTGTTAGTATTGATCTCAATGTATTATTCGATTTAAAACTAGTTCTAATATTGAATTGGTTACCAATGTTTTTAATTCTTTCTGACAAACCCTTAACATACGGTATTGTTAAGTT
>CAJUYH010009719.1:0-13322 GCA_910591685.1 Galerucella tenella
GTCAGAAAAACCACTTTTTGTTGGCCACACTGACCTTAGACTGAACTGTGAACTCCTCTATTCCGAGCCATGTATGTGGTGCTCCACACTGTATATCTTTTTATTTTCTGTAACATATATTTCTGTGGTTCTATATTTATTTTAAACTGTTGGCTGCACTGGGAAAGACAATCAGGCATATGACAGGTTGGTATCAAAAATTCCAAAACAAATAAAACAAAACGGTCGGTGTTTTTAAGTTAGAAACCTATGTGAATACATTTGCCATTTGTGATAGTATGTTTATATCATAAAATATATGTACCCATTATTTATAGCACACAATGGGAGGGAACGAAAATAGAGGCCAGACTTTGGTTTATCCAACACAACATCATATTCGTGAAATAGAGTAAGTTCATCTACATTCTTATAATGCTGTTAAAATATTAGCATTTTTGTGTTTCAGGCTAACACAAATTGGATTCAATGCATTAATTCCGAATGTTACAATAGTTCTTACAGAGAATTCTATGAGCTCCAATGTTGTCCAAAAAATAGTAGACGAATGTCGACCAAATTATTATCATAAATTTGTAGTAAGTTTCAAATTTATTCTTGCTATCAATACAATTATATTGTATCAAATAGTAAATGTAGGTTGTAGCATTTACTTTTTAGATAGTACTTTTGAAAAGGTGAAGATCAGAAGAACAATCGAAGTTTTTGTCATTTTATTTTTATAGAGAAAAGTATTATAAATGTTTCTGGGGACTTGGGTACCAATTTTTAATGGGAGAAAACAATTTAATTTATTATGTTTAAACACTGTGATGTATCAAGCTTCAGTCATAAAAGTTTAACCACAAGTTCCATCAGTTTTGAAGCTAATTGTTCTTCAGCTCTGCTTTTCTTGCATATAACCAAACCCATAAGAATGGTTACTGATATCTCTAGTATATCGTGGTACAACCACGAAGAAGAAACATACTTACAGATTTTTCATGGTGCATGAAATCCAGAAGTCCCTATTATTTCTTAGGCAAATATTAATAACCAATAATAATTCTAAAAAATAAGTCAACAGCTAAAATACTACCAGCACCACACCTGGTATATTGTTGTTTAACAAATGTACCTAATAACCGAATCTATATTTTCTGTCCAAATAATAAGTTTTGTGATCATTTTAGCCAATTTTGATATTGATTGAATGATCTTGAACTTGTACCTGAGCTTTTTTTGTTATTTTGTTGAAAATAATTACCAAATTACATGGTTTGTTGCTATATTACTGATTTGCCCAAATTTTTATTTTTCCAAAATCACTTCCAATACTTTTTTTATGTTTAATTATGTTTGGTACTTAATCATTTCATCTTTTTGTTATAGATTCTGAATCCGTATATTTATACAAAGAGTTACATTTTGAAGGCAGTCTTGGAATTCGTTCAACCTTTCTCAATTCACCCAGTTCACTATAATGAAACAAAAAAATCAGTTTATTTTCTTGCTAAAAATTGTTTGAAAGCTGTAATGAAAATAATTGGTAATAAGTTTCGTATACCACACGCAGATAGACAAGTAAGTGTAAATTAAATATGTATAATAAAATGTTTACCAATACCTACTAGAAAAGTGGTTTCTTCAAAACATTATTTAGGTGATAAAAATTGCTGAATGATTTAATGTTTTTCTTTATTGTAATGATCACAATTGGAAAACAGAAGGTAATGTATTGATAGGATTTTTTTTAAATTATGTCAAATTATTCTATCAATTATTACAATATAAAGTATGCTAGCATCTTACAGTCAAAGTTTATTGTGTTGGACTAATATTAATTGGATTATTAGATTTTTGTAAAAACCTGTAAATTAGCATTTAAAAAATTCTGAATTCTCAACCAGGCTATTAAACCTGGTTAAGATACATTTGAAGACAGTTTCTGACCTGATGATTGGACACTGAACCCTTCACAAAATAGACAGAAGCACCTTCGAAAGGAAATAATATAACCATTACAACTACTGAAAATGCCACCAGTCAAACTAGTGGCATATATAGAAGACACAAAGTGTCTGAAATGGAAGTAGATAACATGGAAAATAGTATAAAGATTCAGTTCATTGAGCACAACCCAATCGAATGAATAAATAAGCACATAAACTAATTTTATTCTTGTTTTCTAGAAGTTCTTATCATTTAGGTACGCCTCCTTAACCACCAAAGAAAATGTCATTGGTTTCATATTATCACCTTCTTATATATAGTGTAGTGAAGAAATTTTGATTTAGACATTTATGACTATTCTCCGTTTATTTAAAAAATATTTACTGTTTGATGGTTAATTCCAATTCATATTGTCCATTATTTTCTAAAATATATTTTTATTGCTCCAATTTATTCTTTCAGTTCAAATTGGCGATATTTGTTAACTGTATGTTACCTGAAGATGTTCCAGTAGTAGATACTTTTCAGAATATATCTGTAGTTCTAAATAAACTGTATGATCCAATCACAGGTGGTCTCAATTTATCCAACTTTTCTAACCATCCAGGTAATTTAATTTAATTGTAACTAAAATATGAATTTCTTAGTGGACTTGGAAATAAATATTTTGATGTGTTAATTGCATGAAAGGGTCGTTATGTTTATTCTTACTTTGTGCAAGGTGCCCGATACTATAGGTTTTTAAGAAAGAAATAGAAGTACTTCAGTTTCATAGTTTATTTTTCAAAAAGCTAATATAATCAATCATAAATCACCATTTTTAGTCCTGAGTGTAAAAAAGCTAAAAAAAATTTTTGGAGATGACCATTGACAGAATAATTCTTGTTGGATTCGATTTTTCATCAAAAGCTGATTTATTACTTTTAGATGAAAGTAATGACTTGATTAATAAGATGAGATCACAGTATTTAACCCATTCCCCATTATTTGGATGAAGACCGTAATTAGAATATCTCACAGAATGAAGGGGGACCTTGACTACATGTTTGTCCCAAAAATCATTATATTTGTTAATCTTCCTTATATCAAAAATCTTTTGTATATACGCATAAACCATTATCATTTATCAAGAGTTACATTTTGAAGGCTGTCTTGGAATTTGTTCAACCTTTCTCAATTCACCCAGTTCACTATAATGATCAAATGGAACAATTTCAACTATGTATTAGTAATAGTCTAGTATTACATGTATGAGAATTTTTGATTTTAGAGTTAATCAACTATTGTCCTTTATTTGATGAAAAAATATTTGAGCAAGTAATGAAGCAAACTGCAAAACTTACAATAAAAGAGATTAATTTAAGTAAAAATTTCATCAAAAAGCTTTATGGTATAGAGTTGTTGAAAGATACTTTGGAGGTATTAGATATTAGTTCTAATGATGTAAGTATTTTTCAAGATTTTTTTATTTTCATTTAATTGTGTAATATATCTGCATAACTATGATAATAATGTATCTTAAAGAATTCATATTATAACAATACTTTTTTATTATGAAAGGCTGCACTTACAGTGTACTTTACTGCAAATTTAAACCATGTATAGTGAAGTCTCATTGCTGGAACAGGAAGGGCATGATCAAGTGGTATAAAAAAAGTTTAAGGATGTTTAAATTCCATACTTTGGTTGCTTGGAGCCATAATAAAATAAATAAATATGAGTACAATTCATCGATAAATTTAATTAAATTGTTTATAATTAATTATTCATTATTTATTCACTTTTTTTCCTCAAAGTTTAGGCAGTCATGTATGTATGTATGTATTTTGGGGTGACATTCACTGAGACCTAAAATATCTATTGTGCCCCCTTACTTCTACTCAGTTTCTGAGGAGAGTCTCAGAAACTAGTAGTTCCTTTAGTCCTATTTCCCGGAGGAATTTTAGGATGTCTGCAGGCTTCAATTTAGGTAAATGTTCCTCTTCTATCCAGTAATCTCCTAGGTGCTGAGCTCTAGGATTCTGGAGTGCTGTGCAGTTGGAAAGTATGTGGATGGAGGTTTCTTCTTCCATTCCACAAAATCTGCATTCTCCTTCCTCCACTATTTTGAGCTTTTTCAGGTGCCCATTCAGGCGACAATGTCCCGTTAGGATCCCTGTTAAAACTCTTAGTGCAGTTTTTTTTTACTTATGCATTCATTTGATCTCAACAGGTTGTAGTCACCCAGAAGAGTCTTTGATTGTATAAGCCCTACTAGATCCTTCCAATGGTCAGATCTTCTCTTTTTCTCGGCTTTACTTGATTCTTCCAATATTACATTGGGGCTGATTCCGCAAAAGGGTTCAGGCCCCCAGAAAGGTATTTCAGTCCCCTCTTTGCTAGTTCATCTGCTATTTCATTTCCTTCTATTCCAGTGTGTCCTGGAAAACATAGTAAGGTGACCATATTGCTCTCGCCTAGTTCATTGAGTTTGTCTAGGCATTCCCACACCATTTTGGAACTGATTACACAAGAGCTCAGTGCTTTAATGGCTGCTTGACTATCCGACATTATGATAATCCTTTGTCTTCTGTATCCTTTATCAATATTGAACTGGGCGCACTTTCTTATGGCGTGGATTTCCGCTTGCAAGATACTTGGGGTTTTTCCCAAGCTTTCAGAGTGTTTGGTTCCTGGCCCGAACACTCCTATCCCAGTTCCTTCTATTGCTTTTGAGCCGTCTGTGTACCATTGAATGGCAGCCATACTAAAACTCTTAACTGGAGTAAAGGTAAAACTTGTAGTCGACAAGTAGTAGTTTCAAAAATTAATGTTAAGTTCCAAACTTCATAGTATTTGACTAAAAAATAATAATTTAAAAATTCTAAAGTTGATTTAAACTAAAAGTCTACAGTGAAGTTATCTATATACTTTTTATACCCTATTACTATATAATCTGTCTGCCTCTAGTTTATTGTCACTTTCAGTTTACTACCTGAGTTTGTGCTATCAATGTAATGAAAAACTTTGCTCAATCTTTAACGAAACGATCTTACTGTTAACTTCACTTTTGTTACTTGTTTATATTTATCAATTTTAATGATTTATACTAAAGCATGCTGAGTAATGTTTGTTATATTTCTGTTATGAAATTTTATATATGAAATATTTGCAGCTTGATGTTATCTCCTGTTTATTGGCTTTAAAAAGATTCACAAAACTAAAAGCTTTAAACTTAACAGACAATCCACTGTGTGAGAATTATAACTCATTCAATTATGTCAGAGATGTTAAAAGATACTGTCCAAACCTACAGACATTGGTGAGTATTTATCTAATATCAACACACATTTCAATTGATGTAATATCAATTGTGTCATGTTGTTACTAGCATACATCAAATTTGATATATTTTAGGATGGTGTGAACATTACAATTCCAAAGTTTGTTAAAAATTTCTTGTGTGTATCAGATGCAAAATATTTGGCAGCCCAGTTTCTAGAACATTTTTTCACAGTCTACGATTCTTCCAATCGAATTAATTTAGTGCATTTGTACGATGTACATGCAATATTTTCAGTTACAGCAAACATCATTCCCAACCAGAGTAATTCGAAGACCGTGAAGTAAGTATATAAACATATATTAGTTCATTCATTCAAAAAAATACTTTTTTTTATTAATTCAATCAAACTGGCAAAGCCAAAAATTGTTATTTTGTTGTAATAATGATACCTATTTATATTGTATTATTTGTATTTTATACTGTCTCTTGCAGTAATTTTTTCGGCTGCTATGCCTTTCGTTACCATATTAGTCAGTTAGTCAATGCAACATATTTTCTCCTCCTATTTCTTCTTTTAGTTGATAAACTCTCCATTTACTTTTGATCTTAAACTCAGGCTATGATGATTTCCAGATATTTACACTTAGCTGAATTTTCTCCACTTGGTCTTCACTCATGCCCTGATTAATATTGCGTCACTTTTGATATCTCCCAAGCATCTTCAACATTTTAGGCAGTCAGGTATCTACTCTGGGGGCTTTTTTACCAAGAGATTGATGTGTTTCTGCTCAGTTATGTGGCTCCAGTAAGTCTAATCATTAGACTCTAATGTTTTATATACTCCCCCCATATTGCAGTTTTCGATATACTGAATAATGGTTTGAGACCAGCAAATTCTGTTTCAGACCCTTTTCTTGCAAGTGCATCTACCATACTCTTGTGCCCCAAGTAGTTAAAAGCTTTAGAACACAAATAATAAAATCACAATTTTTTTATTTGAATCTGAGTTTGTGGAGAGAATACTTCTTAGAAATATTTCAAGTGGTGTTTTGTTTGATTTTGAACAAATTCTCTTTAAAGGGCATCACAACATTTTTTTGTCAACTTATTTTATGTTGGTTAATGAAAACTAGTGGAAAAATGTATTTCTAACTTTAATGACTTCCCCTATAACTAATCTCATACAAAAGAGAGTTATTGGAACTTTTATAAGGTCAAGCAGTAATAGTGCTGTCCTTATAGTGACATATATGCATGCGTATTTGATGTTTTGAATGTGGGAAACATGATTAAGGTTAGTGCTTGTCCTTATTTGTGCGCGATTACTGCAGTGCACTATCCCGACTTTATATATATTTATATGTCACAATGTGTAGGTGATCTGTGTCATCTGTGACACCTACCTTAATATAATCATTATAGAGTTTCGTGTTTCAGTAACTCCAAATTTTAAGTCTGTTTTAAGGTCGAGCACTATTTATTTAAGGTCATCACAATTACTGCAAGGCAGTAAATTCGTGTTTCCAATAACTCTCTATTATACTCCAGACTAGGTCATTATGGGATAGATAACCCTTATGCAGTATATGGAATGGGGGAAATCATGAAACTATTTCAAGAATTTCCAAGAAGTTATCATGATCCGTATCCTACGGTTTGCGATGTTACTTTATACTCGGTAAGTTTTTTATTTTTCATCTACAATTAGGGGTGTTCCATAAAAAACAACTTGCATCATAATACCTACACTTTAGACATAGTGAACCATCGAGTCAACAGTGACTCACCCCATATTTTAAAGATAGCATGGTATAAAACATACCCTAACTGATTACTAAGGGTTTAGTATCATTCTAGTGTTAGAATAATGTTGAATGTATTTATTAAATTATTAATATGCTTTTCAATAATTTAGTTTTAAAGTCATGTTAGAATAATCTAAATTTTATTATTTATAAGGCTGGTAATATTTACAAAACGTTTATTGTATTCTTTTCAATACAGGATACCAATGCGCAGATTATAGTGACAGGAATTTTCAGAGAATACTCGCAAATCTTATCATTTTCTAGAAGTTTTTATTTTTCCCGTTCAGGCGATCACTTTCGAATTGTAAACGAACAGTTGCACGTCAGTAACGCATTGGATTTTCAAATGGGATGGAGTTTCACATTTCCTGTAGATTTTCAATATACAGGCAACCCATTACCTTTCTTTAAAGACCAGTTTAAACATTTCGAAGAAGCGATGCAAAAGTTAACTAACATGAACTTAGAATATTGCCAAAAGTAAGTATTGCATTATTTTAACAAATTCCTGTAATAATGATAATATTTTAAGAAATAATTTCCTTTAATAATGTTTTCCAAGAAATTCTAAAAAGTATGTAATTAATTCATTAATATGAATGAATATATCGATATTATTGCCAATCACTATTCTATTCTCTAAATCAATATTTTTCTGTGAATTCTCCAATTTAGAATTTCACCTGTGTGAATTTATAATCGATTTTACAGAATTATCAAAAATAAAAGAAATGGTGTAAAAGAGATGACTAATATTTAAAATAAAAAAGGAATTCTTTTGTATGTAATCAACATCTTCACTCTGTTTAAGGAAAACTGCTTAAAAATAATTGTGTTAGTGTGTAACTTTATTATTTATTACCATAGACACATAAATACCATGTCTATGTTTATTACCTTCGATTTGTGAACAGTTGTCTACAAATTGTACCTTGTTTCCTTCCTAAGTTGAATTGAAGAAGAAAGGCAAATGGCTTTGGAATCTGCAGTTGTAGTTTCCAAAAATGTTACCGTTATTGTTAAAATTTCTCTTGTGGTGAGTTCCAGATGAAATACTTGTTATTTCAAACGACTGATGTTAACATTTTTACTAACATAAAAACTGCGGAGCAAAAGTAGCATCAAATAATATTTGGCAGCGAGAGGTTCATCCGCAAGTGAAGAAAGAATATGTTCATCCTTCAGATTGGTACATTTGGATCCACTCAACCGACTAGGGGTGAAAAATGCCGGAAAACTAACTTTTTTAATAAGAATATTAATGTTTCACCTGTATTTATTATTTTATATCCAATCAAGATATTTAAATAAAATATAAAAAAATATTGCAATTTTTATATTTCGTTAAGGTTAATAAATTTGTTTAATCCAAAAAGTTGTACCCCTTCATATCTTTTTTCTTTAAAAGTCGGTACTAATTCCAATCCTACATGACTATATTTATAAAAAAACTTTCGTAAGGAATAGCACGCGCACCAGAAATTGTTAGTGTAGTGGTAGTGTAACTTGTGTTGCCCTTAGCGTCTTATTGTGGCAGTTTCAAATGTAAAGTTGAAAAAATATATACTCATTCGATCTTAACTCAACTCTATCTCAGTGCCATTATTTTAATATGATTTTAATGTCCGTAAAACTTAACCTCATTTTTTATATATCAAAATGTTTGGTCCTTATAATCTTCGATAAGTTCCATTGTCAGTAGGCAACATTTTTCAGTTCCCTCTTTTCCAACTTGTTTCTATTTAAACTTATTGTTTCACTAGCATGAAGTCATTTGGGGTTGCTTACTGTGTCGTAGTGCCTGAATTTTGTATACTTATAGATTCTTCTCAATAAAGCTTCTCTCCTTTGCAATGTAGTGTAGCAGGTGATGTTATTGGACCTTGTGCTGCAATAGGCATCTTAGTTTTGCCTAACAAACACTTATCACCTCTACATCAGGAGAGTTTTAGATTTCTGGCATAATTTACTGGGGTTTGTTCATTCAAAAGCTCTTATACATCCTTAAAGAATGTCTACAAAAAATTGTTAGTCCATCTCAGGCATGACATACGTTGTCTAACAAGTCTTTTAACAGGTCACTGTCTGATTCATCATAGTGTCAGATGATCGACGTGCCCCGCCTCGGCTCAAATCAGATATCTGATGTTTGGTAGGCTCTCTCGCCATCTGACCTCTGAAATGTAACTAATCGGCTTTGGTAAGTAGGTGCATTTGTTTGGTAAAATATGAATATGGGCGCCACTTACCACAAACCTAATCTATATTTGAGGGATATTTTTTTATTCTAAATGTTTTGTTATTTAAAATGAGAACCCATTTTTAATAAATATTAGATTTGTTCCAACTGGCATTTATGAACCGTTCTGGAATCGTGGGCATACTCGAATTAAGAATGGTTCTTGGAATAATACATCAACTTTATCACCCCTTACAAAAGTACAGTTTTTGTACCGTCCCAATAACGATACTTCAATCAGTTGAAACGCGCTTACCACACCTAGAACGGTTTTATCACCAGTTGGAACTAACCTATCAGTATTTATATAACATCATCAATTATAGGTACCTGGTGTACTGCAACTACGACTTGAAGAAAGCACTTTCACTATTTTCAGAACTCCATGTTAATAATGGCGTACCCAAAGAAGCTTTTGAAATTCGAAGGTAAGAAAATACAATATTTTCTTTCAATGGATTCTTACCATTGTGTCATCATTAGCAGTTTCGTTATTTTAATATCTTGCAAGGAACTATTTCAAAAATCTGATCAAAAAAACATCATCTTTTGTAATTTCGTGCGAAAGGAACTATTATTATATTTGTAGACGTGTATATAAATCAAGAGAAACCAAGCTGTTAACTGGTTTGGAAAGGTACAACTATTGCCAAACCGAATCAAATCCATCTGATGTGTCAGAAGTAAAATCGGTTTCAACTTCCTTGTCTAAAATCTGAAAAATTTTATCAAGCTTTAATTTAGTAACCTATTTTGATGACACAGTGGTAACCTGTTTTCAGTAGCTATTTTAATAAATCAGTTATATTAACCTAAATTTTTCCAGGCCGAACCCATCAGTTTCTTCAGGTACTGGTAAGTAGATTGAACATAGTAAACAATTTATTCGAATTATTAATGAACCCTTTCTTTCAGATATTTGTGAAACTCTCAAAAAGAAAGTATTACAGTCACACGGTAATATTTCTTTAAAAACAATTTGGACCACTCTTAATAGTGGTCGAATTGAAAATACTTACGAACCTCAAATTAATATAGATAGAAGTATTGTTAAGATGTACAGGAAACCGAATGTTCCAGTATCTTTTGAAGATTATCCCGTAGCCCTAAAATCGACTAATCAGACACAACAAGACTTCCAAAATTCTTTCCAAACTTATGTCTCTAATGAAGAAAAACTTAGAAAATCCTTTAAATCGTTCTTGGAAAGAGAAATAGAAGCGAACAAAAAATTGAAAAATGTAAAACCAGTTTCCATGGTATTGCCTCAGCCTCAAAAACCGCTGGTTACAGTGATTAATCCTTTAAATGAAACTGTACCCATTCCTAAGTCATCCCAATCGAATCCCCTACTAGATTTAGCAAATAAGATGGCTCGTAACAAAGAAATTGTGCTTAATCAATTGGAAAAATCAAAGCAAAGATTTTCCACATCTCAGCATTCAACTGCTTCAAGTTCAGAGCAACCCTCTACAAGTTCTGGTCGCACTCTACAACCACGTCCTACAGCTGCAGCGTTCTTTAATACCCAACCAACGTTCTCTAACCCGCAGCCAGGTCCAAGTAAATATATACCAGGTGTGTACTTAATATTGCTTGTTTATTTTCAAAATAAGTACATAAATGTTTCACTATAAAGGCTATTTCAATAAATTGTATAGTTGTGGAAACACTCCAGGTCAGTCTGACTTTAACTGTATTTTTATTCCTTATAGTTGGCAGTTCTCAACTCAAACTCAAGTTTGACGTTTTAATTAATAACCTAATAGTTAATCCTGATACGCGCCTAGGCACCGTTCCAGGTCAACGGATTGATAATACACTTGCCCTGAGAAAGGTTTCTGTCTTGGGGTAGATCCACAACAAACACATTGTAAAGAAAAATATTTGTTCATTTTTTACTGTTGGTATCTTATGTAACCTAACGGGAATGTTTCGACTTCGATTATTTCCCGATTTTATGTGACCACTAGGAGTGTACAATATCCCTCGTTCTTTCAATTCAAAATCTCTTAGTTTTGAATTAACTTCGTAACTTACTATAAATTCGGATTCTGTCATTTGGTAAATAACCCAACTATGTTATATAATGTTTAATATCCGCTGCAATAAAGGTGTAACACAAAATAAAAAGGTGAAGAATATTTATTATTCTTATGTATGTATGTATTTTGGGGTGACATTCACTGAGACCTAAAAGATCTATTGTGCCCCCTTACTTTTACTTATTTTCTGAGGAGAGTCTCAGAAACTAGTAGTTCCTTCAGTCCTATTTCCCGGAGGAATTTTAGGATGTCTGCAGGCTTCAACTTAGGTAAATGTTCCTCTTCTATCCTTTTTCAGGTGCCCATTCAGGCGACAATGTTTCGTTAGGACAGTTTTACTTTGACTTATGCATTCATTTGATCTCAACAGGTTATAGTCACCCAGAAGATTGTATAAGCGCTACTAGATATTTCCAATGGTCAGATCTTCTCTTTTTCTCGGCTTTACCTATTTCTTCCAATATTACATTGGGGCTGATTCCGCAAAAGGGTTCAGGCCCCCAGAAAGATATTTCAGTTCCCCTCTTTGCTAGTTCATCTGCTATTTCATTTCCTTCTATTCTAGTGTGTCTTGGAATCCATAGTAAGGTATTATTCTTTAAGCGAACTACTCGTTTTTCTACTGAGAACTAATTTTGAAAACCATAAATATATACCTAACGCGTTATACGTTATCATTGCCTTAATGTTAAATGGTACCAAACTGGACGTGAAAAAATTACCAAGCCTAAAAAAATATTGAGAAAACGGCGGCCACTAGAATTGTAATATTGGCAATAGTTCGCAGTACTGGTAGTGTTTTGTTGGAGCAAAAGCAGATCTCTGAAGTTCAGTAGTCGCCAGTGATAATACAGGAAGAATTCTTACAGTGTCCAAAAAGAAGTCTTCGACAAACTGATTATTAGCGCATCATCCACACGTAGGCGATTCAAGTCTATTGGGAGTTATCTTCAACAAATTAACAAGAGCCATGGTTTCAGCAAGATGACGCAAAAAGCAATACTGCCAGACGCTGCCTAGCCTTGCTTCAGAAACATTGAGATAACAGGAAGTGTCAAACCGATCTTGTCGAAGCTATGCTATAAACTATGTTTAGTTGCGATAGTTACATATGATTATGTTATATAAAAAAATGGTTATAAAAACTTTAATTGTCAATCTATTTCGAATAAAATACTCTAATCTAGTCCAGCAGTTATTCCAACCCACTATATTTTCCCCGTTTCGTAGTTGACGATCAGTATACTTGAATCGACCCAGGAAACCCCACAGGTTCATTTTCAGCACACGCAGCAACAACTCTGTATATTCTGATAACAATATTTAATTAAATAAAGTTCATTAAGACTACTCGCCATTTACAAGCTTTATTTCGTTGATATAGAATAAAAATAATATTCAAAATGGTACTATTTGTAAAAAATATACTAATATTTGTTTATATCTTCGTAGCTTATAGTTTGTAAAACCCATTAAGGCAGACCTATTCCATACATCTGCTATGATGAAAATATTTGCAACCTTCCAGAAACTTGGTTTATACAATAAGTAATTAAACAGTTTGGTAAATAATTTTACCTACTCCTTATATGTAAAGCATTAGTTATCTAACTCCTTACTAAAAGCGTAAGTTGAACTTTACAGCAAGTGTGCGGTAATGAGTGTGCTGTAATGTTATTACATGCACCCGTTAGGAAATTTTAGTATAATACTAAATTTATGTTGGTAGTTCTGACTGTGTTTTGTGCTGTCTGTCACTACTGAATACCCAGTTATTAAATTCGTCACTTTTAGATAAAAGAAAACAGTGAAAAAATTAAAAGTAAGAACAACAAGTTGTGTGTGAAAATAAAAATAATAATTTTTAATTAGTACTTGGCTAGAGCAAATATTCGTACCGAAGCCTGACAGCGCAGATGGTTAAGCGTTGGTTTCGAAACCAGAGGTCTCACGGTCCCGGGATCGCACCCCGCAGGCGGCTTTTTATTTTTTTTTTTACAAAAAATATTTTTAATTTCTATTTGAATAAAAGT
>CAJUYH010009720.1:0-13319 GCA_910591685.1 Galerucella tenella
TGTAACCTTGCGACACTATATAGCGGACACTCAATCAAAATATGTTTTATTGTGATGGGATGCTCACATACTTCACAATACGGTTGACACTCCTTTGACAGTAGATATTGATGGCTGAGTCTGCTATGTCCTAGTCGTAGTCTAGTCACTTCAACTTCCATGAACCGATTGGGGTCATGATTTTGCCAAGGTCCAAACAAAGGAAAACTGTTTTATTATTAATTTTAGTAGGAAAAGTTATTCTTCGTAAAAAGCTCTGCATTATCTAAAACCTAGAATACAGTCATCAAATATCAAATTTTTTAGTCGTATACGAGGTTTTTCAAAAAATTTTACTTTCACTCAAGAGTAAAGTACTTTTAAATTTGACAATATCGAAAAATGTTACTAAAAAAATTTGATCAGAATTAAAAACTACGATCAAATATGTAATTACATTCATTTAAATTGAAACTTCAGATTATTTTATTTTTTAATAATGTTTCTATTTTGAATGAACATTTATCTCTTGTGATTACGAAACACATGATAATCTTTTAGGTTTTCCATGTTTTTTAATAATTTTGCATTTAAAAGGCGGAATAAGTGCATGTTCATTTATTTTGCAAATAATAAAATACATTCAAACACTAAATTATAAAATTAACATCATATTAATGTTAGAAACAAACAAATTTAATTTTCACTCATACTAATGCTTCGACATATCCAACAGTTTTTAATAACATTTTTCGATATTGTCAAATTCAAAGGTACTTTATTCCCGAGTAAAACTCATATTATTTGACAAACCTGGTATACGTCTAAAAAATTTTGATATTTGATGACTGTATTCTAGGTTTTGGATAATGCAGAACTTTTTATGAAGAATAACTTTTTTTCATAAAATTAATAATAAAAAAGTTTTCTATACGATTCCAACTTAGGAGGATATATTGTATATATATTTTGCACTTTATTTGTTAATAACAAATAACTGACCACTCCAGAGATGGTAACGTTGCCAACATGGAACAAAGTAACTTTGGGAAATTGAAAAATTTTGTAGAAAACAAATTTTCGTAATCTCCAGTTTTCAAATTTTGGCGAATGCGTTAATGCAATAGGCTTATTTTTAGAAACTATCGTTAGCCAGATAGAAATTCGTAGCTAAAACAGGTTTTATATAATTGATTCTATTTAAAACTTGTCGACTAAAAACTTTAGAAAGGAAGTGGTAATTGTGTTCCAACGTTTATGTTACAATTGATGGTAAAAATACAAATATGCCTTCGAAGAGAATTTAGGTGGAAGAATCTATAGGCTATAGAGGCTATTTATGTGGGAATTCAGTCACAAAAAACAATTTTTGTACAACTGTCATTAAAAGTGACACTTTTAATGATAGCAAACAATGTTAAAAACGATTGTTTACATAGCAGCGTGTTAAAAATACTTTTAACACTAGTGTTAAAAATATTTTTAGCACGCTGCTATGTAAACGTCTGCCATTCACAACAATCTTTTGATTATTTGAATACTAAAATGCATTTTGAATTTATTGTCATTGCAAATTCGCTCGTTTCATTATCAAAATAGGGAAGTTGTACAAAAAACATTGTATGGTATTTGTGTTAAAAGTGATTTTATTTTGTTCGTGAAATTGTTCAATTCGCTCCGCTCATTTCACAAACGTTTTCACTCACAAAATAAAACCTCACTTTTAACACTCATATCATAAATAACTATTTTATACAACTGCTATGAAAAGTGACGTATATGTCATAGCTTACTTAGGCCCGGTTAAATCTGTCAGCTACGTAGCCCTCAGCTATCTCTAGCCGCCAGTCAAAGTCTCGGTTACAATAGAAAGCGTTTATCAATGCACCACATAACCGACAGCTAGCTAACTGGAGGCTAAGTGTAATTGAGCATTTGACTACCTTGTTCAGGTTATGAACGTGAGTGTAATGTTGTCAAAGTGTAAATTTCTCATTTTAATTTGGTGTAAGGAGGATCACCCGTTACATGAAATATACATATTATTAATTTTATTCGCATATTTTATTATAACACACTGAATCAAGAATATAGTGGTGAAAGTTATTATTTTTCTATTTTACCGTAAGCTTACTCTGACAACATCGTGGAAAATTTCACTTGTCACTGTCAAAATTGTGGTACTGTTATTTTTATTTCGTCTATGTTGTGCTTTGTTGAGTTGTTTGCATTTGAGCATTTCCAAAAAACAAAAAAGATTTCTCAATTTCACCGAGTCAGAGCGATAATTAGGTACTTATTAAAGTATAATAGAATGCAAAAAGACAGATGCTGTGACCTGGCGAGAAAAGCTGAAATTTGTTGGAGTATCATGAGAACACTGGGTTTAGATAGTCGAAACCGAGTAATAAACTCGACATCATCGAGCTCTTCAAAGGGATTCATCCATTCTTCAACAGTATGGTCGTCTTTCGTACTCTACAAATTCCAATATTTCGCCAATCTCCAAGCTCTCCATCGAAAAGGTCGTCAAGTTCCTCAAGATACATTGACTATAACAATGAAATAAAATACAAACAGAACCTAGATGCTACTAAACTACTATAGATGAATCAAATAAGCCTCTCGATTTCACCCTAAACGATAATAACACAATCAAATTTAAAGTTGAAATAAACTTTGCTGCAAAATGTAAGCAAACATAAAAAAATCATGACACAGTTGTCAGTTAGAATCTATGGTTAGAATAACGGAACACCACTTTCTCGTATTTAACTGTATGTTCTATGGTTAACATCAACTTGATAGTGGCAGCTAGGATAGCCGAAAGTTTGACTGCCAGCTAATGCAAACTGGCAGTTGATAAACACTTTGACCAACAGCTAAGATTTAGCCGAAGGCTACAATATTTAACCGAGCATTGATAAACCCGCCCTTAATTTCAAAACCAAATATTGCTCTGCATACTGTGAGAAATAATATTTCCCACGACACATACATTTATATGGTGGAGAATCAAATAAAATCGACAAAAACTTAGTATGCTACTGTTATCTCTAAATACCTACTTAGTTTTCACAAAACTGTCAGATTATATTAAAAGTTTTTAAATTATAAAAGGTAGTTTCAATCGTGCTTTGATAAAAATCCCAATTTCTATTGAAAATTTCTTTTAACCGCTCATGAAGATCTGGAGATTTCACGACAAATTCGTTTCAGCCATTGGACAATGAGTTTATAAATTTCTCAACCAAAAAATAATGATAAATCATCATACGTTGCGTAGATACTGAGGGAGAATAAAAATTATGAAATTTCATCGATCACTTAGTTTTTTGTCGGTTTTTTGCTTCAGGAAATTCAAATACCCCACGACAAATACGTTTTTGGTCATTTGACAATTGTTCAGATGAATTCTTATTGAAAAAATAATAAATCAACAAAGTTACATAAGTGTACTACTGTGAAAAAGAAATATTTCTATCATTCAGCTTTGAAACATAGTTTTTTTGCTTCTGGAAAATAGGAAGTTGCTTAAAAAAACTTTATATTCGTCAATAATGATATGGAAAATACGTAAAATGTCATGATACTTATGCGCTGTTGACAAAAATGCGAAATTTCTTAAAAAACCAGGAAATTCCAAGAAAAAGGTATATATATGATAGAAGGATTGTTTGTGTTTTTTTACGACAGATGGATTTCGACAATTACTCGACAATTATTCGTAACAATTTCGATACTTATTTATGGGTGGCTCTGCTAACTTATATTAAGTTAGCAGAGCCACCCCCTATAAAAAAAAACTAAGAGCGCGACAAATTTTTTACGTTCACGACAAATTCTCGACAATTATTCGACAATTATTGGAATAGTTTTCATCGATTTATTTGCAAGTGGCTCTGCTAACTTTATAGGGGTAAAATAAAATATTTTTCGGAAAGTGTAATTTTGGTAATTTTGAAAAGTTGTCAAAAAAATTAAAGGAGTCTACACTTTGGTCACAGTTTGTGCAGTTGTATAAAAAGTATAGTGTGCAACATGCGGGGAAAGTACTTTTATCACTCGTGTTTGCGGCACTCGTGAGAAAAGTTGAACTTTGTCCACTTATTGCACAATATACATACTATTTTTCATTTAATATAACAAAAAAATTTGACAGTCACTGAAGTTTAACTGAAAAATTCAGGTGAAACGTCAAAATTACAAGTGACATATGAGGAAAAACTTCAGAAACCGTGGCGTTAAGAATTTTTCCTACAACCACTATGCAAAACCCGCTTTTCTACAAAAATTTTTATATGCAAAGCAGGCCTTTTCTTAATTCTTTTGATAACCATTGGAAAATTGATGCGAAAAGTACACGCTATGACAATTTTCCGCACCGAAATGTCAAACAATGCTACCTATGACCTGTCAACTTTTTTTGACAATTCAACCTAATAGTGAAATTCTTATTGGTGTATAACTTTTAAATTTGAACCAAAAGTAAGTAAACTATTTATTTCATTATTTATTATAATTTATTAATTATGCATAAAACATCTATTAAGCATCATTTTAGGAATTATAAACCAAGATCAACACAATAATAATATAATATTAATATTTGTATATGGTAAGTTCTTTCTGTTCAAAGTTTAAATAAAATAACTATATAAATTAGGTACTGTATTTCTTTCATTAATAAATGTGTTTATAGAATAGTATATTCTTCAACAAGTGCAGAATGATGGCTATTATTCACGCGGATGAAGTTTCCAAAACTAGGGAGCGCAGCGAGTGAATTTTAGAATAATCCAAGTGAATAATAGCCATTCTACACAAGTAAAAGACTATACTTTCTCCACGACTAAAAAGAAAAAACTTCCAGAGTGAGGATCGTACCTCGATCGTCCGCGCCATAGTCAACCACCACTAGGCTATAGAGTATATTTATAAAAATGTAAAGAGTAAAAAAATATATACGTAACTCTTATTTTCAATAGGAAGCCTTACATTTATAAATGAAATTCATTCCGGGAGGCGTACATATTCACTATCGCTACTGTTGTCCATTTTTTTTCCCTTATAGGTAATACGTAAAATTATGATTTTATAATTATTTTGACGTTTCAAACAACGCGCTGTCAGAAGCGATTTGCGTTCTTAGGTATTTGACGTTTTAAAGAGACGTTGATTCATTCATTTTAGCGTGAATTCTGAAAATAATAGAATGTGATTGGCTAACGAGGGTGAATTCTTTTTATTATTCACTGGTGTGAAGAATTTATATCATTATGCAGCTAAATATGTGAAAATAATTTGTGCGTTATTATTTAGTCGTGGAGAAAAAATATTCTGCGATCGTGGGAAAAGTGAGGCTTCGCGCACAGTGCCTAAAGAGTAACTTTTTTGCACTAGCGCGGAAAGTAAATTTGTCAAGTTTTTGGGGAGTATACTGACATTTGAATACTTAAAATATATGTTTGTATGGTTGTAGTTTACCAAATGACTGAAAAATTAAGAAATTCATTAGAATTCTGCTATAATTTTTAATAAAAAAAAACAGCAATTTTATACTTGTTATGTAAGAGATTTATAAAACATTATTTATAAAATTTAATTGTTTTTTAACACTTTTTCACAGTCACGTAGCTGTAGCATTTTACATTTTTTGAATAATAATTGCGCATGCGTTCCGGCCATTCTCACTGCAACTTTCAGGCTTGAAAAATATAGAAATGTTTCTAATTTTTAAGGTAATTCACGCGCAACTTTCCGTATTTTTAGTGATGTTAGATTTTGACAACATAATTATTGTGTTGGTTATAAAAATAAGAAGAATCATAACCATAATTTAAATTTTTTATATTAATATTTTGTTTTGGTTGTAATCTACCTAATTTTTAAATTATCTCTCGGAGATTTGAGTAGTGTTGGAAATATCTACATTGGAAATGGTGAAAAAAATTTCTAATATGCTAATAATAATGTCAAATGCCAAAAAAATCTTGGAAAGTTGCAACAAATAAGGCTCAAATGTAAGAAGACTGGATTTTAATTTTGCATGCAATTTATATTGCCTGCAATAAAGTTGCTGCAAAAAGGCTGTAATGTAAGACTAGTATTAGCTTACTATAAAACAAAACAAAATTTCGATGTTGGAATATTTTATTACTCAACATATTTTCCTCTTAATTGGATACATTTATTACAGTGAACCTGCAACGACTCAAGACCTTTCAAAAAAAATGTTTCTTCTTGCTCTGCAAACCAGACCTCCACAGCTTTTATTACCTCCTCGTTGGAAGAAAATTTACGACCTTTTAAACTTTTTTTCAATTGAGGAAAGAGATGATAGTCGGACGGAGCCAAATCTGGTGAATAAGGGGAGTGTTCTAGTAATTCAAACCCTAAATCACGAATTTTTTGCATGGCAACATGAGATTTGTGTGCAGGGGCGTTGTCCTGCAAAAACAAAACAACTTTGGATAGCTTTCCGCGTCTTTACTCTTTAATTTTTTCCCGTAGACTGGTCAGTAATGTCGAATAGTAATCTCCGGTTATTGTTCTACCCCTATCCAAAAAATCAATCATGATTACTCCAATACAGGTACTTGATGATGGCTCGATACTCCAATTTTTCGATTTTAACAATTTCGCCTCAAAAAACCCCCCCTCATGTATGCCCCTGTCGAATCGTATAATATAATCGTATTAAATTCCTTTATTCATTATATTTTTAAAATACGGCCCTGTTTTGGATTTGAATATTTTACAAAAAATTTAAAATGATCACAAATGTTGGTAAATTATTTTATAAAACATACTTTGTCCACCACAGTTATTACTGGCAACCACGTTTTCTTCATATAGTCCAGGTTCAGACCCTTATGTATCCTTGGCAGGATATTCCAAGGTCAGTCAAACCACACAGGAGTTCGTTAACTGACAAAATTCACATGAATGGGGATGCTATTCCTCCATCCCCTGGTTGTACAGATGGAAACAATGTCTTTATCTACTCGCCTTGATTATGTGTAAATAAATATTAAATTATTTGGACGCACCCTGTATATCAGCAAGTTACTGAGTTTATTGAATAAAAAAAAGTATTAACTTGCAAGTCATAACTTATAAGAAAAAGCTAAAACTTCTAAGTAGAAGCTAATACTTATTTTTATTTGAATAAAAACTATAACTCTCTCGAAAGTAAATACTGGAAAAATCTTTTGAATTTTGGGTGATTACTTATAAGTACTTACTTATATTTACAAGTGTTTACTTTTTTCGTTGTCTCCAGTATTGCTTGACGTTTCTCAGTGCCTCTCTGACGGATAGTAGTACTATTTTCAGCTTCATCACACACATAATCGGAGTCTCCAGTACTTTCCATTTCATCTACTGCAAACTCAAAATCATCTCGTAAATGTTTGCTAATGTTATGTAAAACAGCACAGCAAACAATAATTTTTGGAACTATTGACAAAGATGTTTTAACCTTTTGTCCTAGAATGGGAAACCTTTGCTTTACTTGTCCAAAAACTCTCTCAATTACAACTATTTCCTTGGAGTGAGTGATATTAATGAATAATTCTTCAATTCGGTTTTGAGGATTTTTAAAAGGTGTTAATAGCCAAGGAGCAATTCCATATCCACTATCTCTGAGAAGGCAGAAATTACCTCGAAATCTTGCCACATTTTCATATACGGAACTTTGTTTCCAAATTCTGGAATCGTGAACACTTCCAGGCCATTGAGCGTCTACACTTGTAATCAATTCATTAATATCACAAGTTACTTGCACATTTATGCTAGCAAATCCTTTTCTGTTAATAAAATCATCGCCAAATTCTGGTGGTTTTTTAATTTGAACATGAGTGCAATCTACAGCACCAATGACTGTAGGAATTTGGAATCGATTCGACCATTTAATTCTTGCTTCTTACATGGCATCTAGATTAGATGAAAATTTTATCCAATGGTGGGCCTTTTCTAATATACAATCAGCTACTTCACTTATGGTTTTGTATACTGTTGTAGTATGATGAACGCCAAAATCATCACCAATACCTGTTTGAAATCCGGTATCACTAACATATCGTAGGAATATCTCCATCTTTTGCCGAGATGCAAGTGCACCTCCTCTGGATTCATCTTTCTCTGGTAAAAAATAATCCGAAATATAGTCTACACTTTCACTTTCAAAACGCAACAAGAGCTTAGATTTGCTTGGGCGGATGCTTCTCTTCCTATAGTTCTTCCTGTTACGAACATTTATGAAGTCCACCATGTTTAACAATATACTAGCAACTACCGTAGGAAAAAAGGATGCTTTATAGGTACCTTAAAAATCGTCAAGTTATAACTTACTAATTCAAGACAGATCTTATTATTCTTCAAATAAAAATGAAGTAGGCACTGCCCTTTTATTCAATTTATACTAAGAAAATACTTAAATAAGAGGAAGTAGAAGCAAATACTTTTTTTTATTCAATAGACCCGGTTACAATTTTTTTCACAGTTAAATGCATTGACAATAAATAACTGACTAAAATTACTATTTTTAAAGTAACCCCTGTAAAAAATGTGTAAAGAATCCAATATTTGTTCTTTTTTACTCTATATTAACGTCTATAAATTGGTATTATAATCGAAAATTTCAAATAATTTATTCAGCGAAGGTGACTCATAGCACCAAAAGTTCTCAATAAAAACATCATTCTTTCAATAAACCATTACTAACATTGCATCTACGAAAATGCTACGGTCTACGTCATCGAGGATCGAGGTCGTGCTACGCCACATTTTCAACATTCACACAATGAACTAGCTACGATTCTTCCAATTACATAAAATATTTATTATACTCTCAAACTCCGAGTCGATGTAGCTATACCTCCCCTCTACCTAGTAATAAGAGAAAACTGATCGAGATAAATTGAAATATAGATAATAAAACCTTGAACTGTGGCCGAATATTACTGAAAAATTCATTAAAAATAATAATTTTCAAAAGAAAGACGGCGTTTTGCCAAGCCTCCTAGCGTCAGAAAAGCGAACTATGGCAGAAATTCCTGGCGAAAGAACCACGTCCCTATCAACATGACAAGTTAAAATAATATTAAAAGTTTCGTCACAGAGTGATTGTTTGCCTAGTATTAATACATCGGTTTTAACGCGGAAATAACCCCCAAAATTTGAACATTTTTGTGGATTGTATATCGGTAATATCTATATAATTAGAATCTAACAGAAAATCGAGAAAATTCAGCTTCTTTCCAATAATTTTAGATAAATTTATTAGCTAGTTCATAGCAAACATGTGTCTCGTTTAGGCTTCGGGCGTGCTCGGTAGAGCTCGTTATCGTTGATGGAATACGTGCTTTTGGTGAAACGTGAAACAACAGCGACGCATATAACATAGGTGGCGTTGTGTGACAAACAATTCAGGGTAAGGTAAGAAACCCTTCATTTATTTTGATGGTTGTCTACGAATTGTTAAAATAACAGTGTAAATCGTTTAATGTTTTGTTTGTGTCTGTTGACGGTCAAGTAAATGTGGCAAAACTGCGCGCAGATGACCAAATATCGCTGTGAAAAGTGGACTGTTTTCTGAGGAAATCGCTAACAGGTCATTAGCTTTGTTTATACTTTTTCACGTTTTTCTGTTGCTGGGGGGTACCAATGCATGAACTTTGACATTACTTAGCATAGCATAGTCATTATTTTATCCTCTAAAACCCCCTGTTTATCAAAAATATTAATAAAAACAAAGTTCTAAGTAGGTAAGACGTGCTGTCAAATTATTATGGTAAGCACAATAGGTAGATACAGTTTTAGCAGGCCGGTAGGCTCATAGCGCTAGATGAAGGAGCTGTGTTGGAAAAGGAGCCCCCCGGAATAAGAGGGGGCCACATCCTGTTCGACGTATAGGGGGCGCTGCACAAGTTATTTATCATTTTAGGTATTCCACTTAAAATAAACAGATTTAGAACGAACTAGAAAGATGGAAACGTTTACAAATATTGTAAGTTGTGAAGTTTTGGAGGTTAGAGAGTTTTCATGTGTTTTAATTAATTATAGGTTTCATGCTATTCAATTATAATGTTGTAGATTACCTACTTATAATATTTATCTGATAAACATTATTGGTATTTTTAAATGAATAGTTTGGAATTCTATACGCAAGAAGGTAGAAAGTAAATCTCATTTTACTGCTAATGTATTTTAGATATGAAATACCTACTGTTCCAAGAAGTTACAGGTACAAAACTATAATAAGCACTTAGTAACAATATTAACATGAAGATATATTGAAACAAGATGGTTGTTTTTAAAGGAAAACATAGTTAAATATAAAAATTACTTGATTTTTTTTCGAAAATTAAAGACAAAACTTGCAATATTAAGATTACGTTTTAAAATTTGTTTTATCTGGAGGCTTCTGGAGGTAGTAAAGTATCATAGTATACCTATTGTCTTTTATTCTAACTATAAAAGTAATAATGATTATTTATAAAATGTTGACAAGTTTACACTCGTATCTACAGGGCGACTGATTAGTGTGTATGTTACCGTGAAAGATACCAAAAAAAGTTAATAACAAAAATTGTAGGCAGCTTCTTATTTCAAAATTACTTACAATGTTACAGGGTGTTCTATAGCTCAGTGCCAGATCAAAGTTATGATTTTTATTATTACTGATTTGCATGCAGCCATTGGTTCAAAAAGAAACGACACGAAAAAATTATAATATACAGGACGTCTAAAGAAATTCACTTCTGGCAAAATCGGAATGAGTTATTTCCAATATATAAAGGGTGGCTGCAAATTCAATGTATTTTATTGATATCTCGTAAATCATTAGAGCTATGAAACTAGTTGAATCGGAAAAAGTTTGGTTCTCCCTAGATCTACTTAGAAACAATTTCCTAAATAAATATATCGGAATATACCAGGTGTACAAAAAAATTACATTTTGTACTCGGTAATAGATAGTGTGCAAGAAATATTTTTAAAAATTAACACCTTTCACATGAAAATTGTTTTAATGCATAAGATAAGTATAGGGGTCAACCATTTATCTCAATAAAAGCTGAAATGTTTCACTGATAATATACCAGAGTGTGGTGTTTGTCGTGAAAAAGTGACGTCGCTTTTTTTATTTTATTTCGAGTTTTATTTTAACTTCAATTCTATTCAACTGTTTCGCAAAATGTAAGTCTGCATCTCCAGGATAGGCACAAAAATTGATAATAATTACAGTTGTCAGAACCAAACATGAGCCCCGGAAAATATGCGAACTAAAATAAGGTCATCGCAAGCAGCCAATCAAGAGCCAATGTTAACGATTGTCCATTAGTAATTGTTAAATATAATCGAAATAATATGACCGAGTGATTTCATCAACATACATCATTTTATTCATTATGTGTATCAGTGTTGTCAATGCGAGGATGATTATCCGATTTTTAGACAATTTCACTAATTTGGATCCAATAGTTTTTCGAATATTTTGTAGAAGGGACATATAAAATGGCTATTGTTTTTGGGGATTTTCCATATTGACTGGGGTCGAAGACTTTATTTAGATAACCAATGTGCCCTTTTGGTAATTTTGATAAATTCTGATAATTTGAATAGTAAATTTGGGTAATTTTCATTTTTGCATCGGCAACACTGGACTATAACCAGTTCATATTTTGTTGCTTTGCATAGAAACTTGACCCTTCTTTTTCGTGACATTAATACAGTCATGTAATTTGAAAATATAGACATTTAGGGCAAACGGTAGTTTAAGTTTTGGTCCAATATAAATTTTTTTATTAATATTTAGAGTTACATTTTTAGCAAGTTTGACATTGTTTACATATCTCTTAACAGTTGACATTTATGGTATCGATATTTGGTTATCGATTTAAAATATTGAATTGTTACTACAAAAATACAACTACAGCGACATGAACACGCCCACCAGGGCTCACGTTTGCTTCTGCCTACTGTACTAGTATTGAGTAGGTAGATGTAACTTTACTTATATTTTTAAATGCTCAATATGGGGGCGTCTATTGATTACGTAAGGTATTCTAGGGGGAGGATCAAGCTAAATCTTTCCAAATTTAACTTAGTGGAAAGGAGGGGGGGTCTTTGCAAATATCTCGTTATTATTTTTCTCGCATAAAACGATGTAAAGTTGCGTTTTAGAAGATACAATAATTTTACTCCACACTGTATGGAAATAAAGTACAATGTTCTTCTTCATTCTTCCCACATGGTAAGTAGTGATGTTCTCTCGTGATTATCTTATTTCCTTCCTTTTAGATTAACCCCGATGCCACAACGTCTATGTTTATACACAGAGAGTTTAAATCTCGGTTGTTCGGATTAAAATCAGCTGATTTTTATATTAACATGAACACATAACAAATATACGTTGGTCATAAGAAATACCTACGTTCTGCAAAATTTGAATAAAAGTATTCGTTTTCAACCTTTTTCTGCTCTATCAAAATGAATCTGAGAAAAACCTTTACATAAAGTGATAATATTGCAGTTGTTCTGGACGTGGAGTCAAAAAGCAGCAAAAATTCAATCAGTTATTTACTCTTAATTTTGTTTAAATATGACTACAACATGATAAGGAAAGAAAAGGACTCAAAATAAAGAAGGGGCGATAATAGCTAACTGAAATGTAAATAATTCAGTCTCTTGTTTATTTAGTTATAAGATATATTTCTAATGTTTAGAAATATTCATTCATACCTATAAGTAAAATTTTCTCATAAAGAATTGTTTGGCAACATAAACCAAGTGGTAAATATCATACCGTTGAAATTCACAAAATATAAAGAAGTTTAGTTAATACCGTATATTTAACTAGCATCATATTTTATGCAACACCACAAACTAAAACAATACAAATTGCAAAGCGTTAGGCAACCCGCTCTCATCTATTACAATTTGTAAGAATTGCTTTGAAGTAAAAATTAAATTAGACAATTTCAAGTCTTCACATAACCGAAAAATGTATGAAAAATTAGAAACCCTTTTACATTCGGAACAAAATTCCAATAATTCCTTCCGTGTTAATTATAAATTATTGGAAAAAAACTTTGTAATTTATCAAGACGAAATGATATTTGCGCTGGACACAACAACACCGTCCATCGGATATTGCACAATTTTTTGAACCCACAGTGAAATGGAAAATTTAATTTATGAAAGTTTTCGTTAACTTATTAATTTCAATAAAATTGTTATTTCAAACTAAATTCAATGAATATATAAATATTTTGTACAAAAATGTTACCGAATCTAACAAAGCTTTTACAGAAAAACAACCTGTTGAACAAAAT
>CAJUYH010009721.1:0-13317 GCA_910591685.1 Galerucella tenella
ATACGGTCGTAGAAAAAATAATGTTCCTAACTCATGCGTAAAGTGTCCGCTTGCCCGAACTCCGCTTCGCGTCGTTCGGGTCAACTGCAGTCGCGTGCCGGAAAGTATCACTTTCCGCACTAGTTAGGAAAATAACTATTTTTTTTATATAAACAAAAAAATCCATAGGTCTTTATTCATTAAAATAATATGGGAAAAGGACTTTGTTGAACTCAAAACAAACAGTAGAACATAAAAATATAAAATGAAATATAAAAAATAAGAACAATATCTTATTTATTGCATCAACTTAAACTACCGTGGCACTTCGAATTGCACAAATGTTCCTTGCTTTTACAGCTGCCTTTAGTCGTGGAACACTTCCTTTTGCAGTTACAACGTGTATAGCCTTGCCCTCCACTTTTTGAATTAGCAGAAACTGCTTCTCTTAGCTACATTTCTTTTGCTGAAACTTCGTCCATGGAAAGTAAGTTAATCCTCTATTCCAACAACAACCGCTAACACATTTCGATTGTCTGTACGACCACGGTCGACATCAGGAACTTGAATTCTTACGGTATCACCAATTTGGACAGGGGGAAACTTTTTTTGAGGTTCGCAACATTTTTGTTGCTTGAAGTAGAAGATTCTCTTTTGCAGCTACTCTTTTTAAAGAAATTAGCTCGTGTTCTTTAGTCAGTGCTTGAGATGAAGATGTGTCAGACTGCGGGTCAGTCAGTGCTTGAGATGAAGACGTGCTAGGTTGCGGATCAGCTCCAATGGTATTTTTATTATCCATGTCTGTTTTAACATAATGTTCTTCGGTCTCAATGTTCGAAATTTGCCCGCGAGGGAGTGATGACGATGTTATATCCCTTTTTGGTTTAACGCCAAACAGGGCTTCATAAGGACTCTGGCGTATTCCTTCGTGATAAGTTGTGTTTTGGCGAATGGGACAAACGGCAAACCTTCTGACCACTTGTTTGAATCATTGGCTCCAAGCAGTTAACATATTTTCTATGTCCTGATTGGCTCTTTCAACTGAGCCTTGTGTTTGACTGTGACGATGCTTTCCGTGCACTATTTTAACATCTTTCCACATAGCGCATAGTTCAGATATGACTCGATTACTGAACTCTCTACCATTATCCGAATGCAATATAGCGGGAGCGTTGGGGTTAGTTAGTAAGGGTTAGGGAGCGCTGTCAAACGTTGCGTTACACTGACGAAGACAAAGCTAACTGAAACCTGAAAGAAGTTGCTGGAGCTGTCTAAAAACTTGTCGCGACCTGCAGTGTCCGAGTTTCACTGGACCTCATTTGTGTTTGTCGACATATACCGGTGAAAGTCCGAATGTATAATAGAATTAGGAAATGTTCGGACTTTCACCAAGGCATTTGACATTTGTCGACATCCACCGGCCAATGTTGACATTCACTACTTTCGGTCTTTCACGGTAACATATACACCATATGGAAAACTTTTTAATAATCAATTTTAGGAAAAAAACTTATTCCCTTTAAAAAGTGCTGCATGTTCTGAAATCTAAAATACAATTATCGGATATCAATTTTCAGTATTATACGAGGTTTCTCAAAAAATATGAGCTTTACTCAAGAATAAAGTACCTTTAAATTTGACAATATCGAAAAATAGTATTAAAAAAAGTTGATCAGAACTGAAAACTACGTTTAAATATGCAATTGCATCCATTTACATTGGAAAAATAGGTTTTGTACTTGTTTAATATTGTTTCATTTTCTTAATAACGCTACCATATTGTTAATAATAAAAGGTCCTTTTTCTAATTATTATCACTACATACTTAGCACTTTTCGACTGCATTCCTTTCACGGCTTCAGATAAACTTGCCAAAGTATAAAATAATTGGTTCTATCTTGCAGATATACCAACCCCGTTTAACTTTGGAGGGTAATTAAATGTCCTTCGTGGCATATAGCCAGGGAAGTAGTTGTTGCTGGTTATTGAAAAATATGTATCTGCTTTATATCTAATAATCTTACATCTTCATCCACTTACACCGTTTATTATAAGAATTAAGAGTTGTGCTTTTGCAACGCTTTGTATAAACTGTCACACCAAATCAATCAGCTCCAAAAATTTTGCCAGCGTTGTTGATCATACTAACTAAATTAACAAAAGTTTTGTGAAAATTTCGCATCATTTGATCTCATTAAAATGTTTCATTATGAAAATGTTCTGCAAAGTTATCCCATTTTTGAAATGAGAAGAGAGTTACATTACATGAAGATACTTGGAAATTTTACGATAATTGGGGAAGTTTTGTAATTTCTTTTCTCCTAAAAACCTTTAACTGTAATACGTAATATTTGAAAACGTTGTTAAGATGAAATTTATTTTGAAAATAAATTTTTTCCAATATTTTCTTTTACTCCCGAGCATATTTAAAAACTCGCTACCACAAAAAAGTATCTTCCGTGTTAAAAACATCTACTTTCGAAAATATATTGAGTGTTTTGATTCTTCCAATGCCGATGTCAGTGACAAAGTCTTGCTACTTTTTATTTTCTGATTATTACTGATTTATTTTTAAATAAGGTGTTGAAGTTGTTGAAGAAATATGATGTTTTCTCAATGTTGATAGTAAGTAGTGGACAAAATCATAATGGCAAATCAATTATTTTCAATATTTTCATTCTCACAAGGTTTTTATGTGGATTTGAAAATTCAATTCTTGGATGAATTAAATAGTTCGCCCTTAATGCCATTAAATTTTCATTTTTCTCTCACTTCAAAATAAATAGAAAATTTTTGTTCTCTACAATCACATTGAAAAATAGGCTTTTTCGATTGCCATTTACAACGAAAAGTTGATGTTTCTTGAGGAGAGTTACTTTACGCTTGCCGAGCGTAAAAAGTTGCAAAATGCTCGTTGCCCATAACAACCGATACTACAATAGTTATTTATGTAACTAGTGTGTAAAGTAGCCTTTTTTTTGACGAATGTGAATATTGTCGCATGAGCCGCAGGCGAATGCGACAATCACATGAGTCGAAAAAAAGGACTTTACACACGAATTGCATACAATATTTTTTCTACTAGCGAATATTTAATTAAAATACAAAAGTGTAATAGTAATTTTCTTTACGCACTAGTGCGTAAAGAAACATACTTTACGCACTAGTGCGTAAAGTAAGTCAAATTTTTCTTTAGAAGAGTCTTTTTATAATAATCTAAAATAACATCATAGTTTTCTAAAAATATTCAATTCCTAAATATAAAATACAATTGCTTACTCTAGGTATAGTCGGAAGATCTCAATTTAAATTTTAAATGTCAGATTCAATTCACAAAGAAATGTCAGTCACTCACCGCCAACTTATACATATTTACTGTATTATTTCCAGTACTCAATAATTATTTAACAATAATTATTAGGTTACTTTACCGAATTCTATAGGTTTCTATCTCCAATTTATGAAAAAAACTTAGATTCAATATCCGTTTATTATACCTATATTTTTATAAGACTAGATATCTATAACTACATACATATTGGAATTTTTTCTTTACGCACTAGTGCGTAAAGTGAAACTCTTTACGCACTAGTGCGTAAAATAAAGTTTTACTCACTCGAAAATGTGTCTAAAGTACGTACTTTACACACGGTAGTAGAAAAACATAGTTGTATTGACAGTGACAGTGGCAGTAACATCATAGAGCAACCTGACTAGGGAGTCTTTTTGTCTTCTGAAAATCTTTTACAATCTAATAAATCGCTGTTTTGTTAAGTTCTTAATGTTTTAAATAATTAATTAGTGTATTAATTTTTTTTGGTATTTTTGTGCTTAATTGTTGTGCCACGTTCTGAATATTTAGCATATACTGGCCGGATAGCCCTGCTAGCTGTGGCCTTTCTAATTGTAGAATAAGAAGTAGTACATTGACAGTATTGACAATAATAATTATACGTTTAAAATTTCATAAAGTATTTGACAGGTTCTTGGAATAAGAATTATGAAATTATCAATTTTATTAGTTATAATATATATTCTAGTGATTGTAGAAAAAATGTTATATGTATTGCGAGCTAAAAGTGGAATTATTGTTCTCAAGCAATTAACGCGCTCCGCTTCGAGTCGCGCTTTAACCCTTGCTTTCGAACAATAATTCCTCACTTTTCGCTCTTAATACATAAATTACTATTTTTTATTATAGCGCATCAACCACGAGGGGTCATTAGCGATATTTGGTGTATACAATATACATATTATATAGTTACTTACATTTGGTATTTTATAAAGAATTTATAACATTTATAATTTTAAGAAATGTTTTCAGGCTACGTAAATTGCAGTTGGTTCCTAATACGATGGATAATCCATTGTTGGAGAGTTGTGCCAGTTGTCGCTGTTGTGTTAGTTGGGGACATTCAACAAGTAGGTGGTTGATAGTTAGTTTTGAGTCACAATAATTACATTTTGGTTCGGAACCTTTGTCAAATAGATAACTTTGAGTTAGCCGGGTATGACCTAGCCGTATAGTAGCACTTGATCGCGACGATTTTTTGGTAGAACTGACCACGGTTTAATAGTCCTTTTCACCTCGTTAAGTTTGGTTCCCGCTATTTTCCATTTAGCTTCATAGACACTATTCACTTAGATTGAATTATCGACTGAATATCCGCACTTACTGAAAACTGCACTAGTCGAGCATCTTCGTTGGCCGTGGCGTCTTTTGCGCTTTGATCAGCTTCCTCGTTGCCATCTATTCCTACGTGTGATGGCATCCATATAAAGATGATATCCTTATTGTTCTGTTGAGCTATTATGAGTTCTTCTCTAATTTTTAAAACAAGGGGGTGATTTGTGAATATTTTTTGTATGGATTCTATTGAGCTGAGGGAGTCTATGAGAATAAGATGGTTTTGAGTGTTTGAAGATAAATTGATATTAGCTAAGGCTTCATATAAGACATATAATTCGGCTGAGAAGATGGAATATGTATCTGGAAATTTGAACATATAAGTTGTATTTGTAGTTACCACCGCAGCTCCAATGCCAGCTGCAGATTTTGAAGCATCGATCAATGACATCCATTAATTCATTGTTCTTTCAAATTCAATTAAATTGAATCTCTTACCATGGCAGTCACTAATATAAACCAGAAAAAAAAACTTCCTCCTTTGAATATTTACTAACCATCTTCAAGGGGTGATGAAGTGATTGTGCTGAGCACATTTTGTCATAAAAGAGACCCATCATAAGTTTATGCGTGCAATCCCCTCCTAAATTTCTTCGCATGAATACAGAAACATCTTGTATATACTTATTTGAAACCAAATTCAATCAATCTTATTATGTAGTGTTTATGTAAGAGAATATAATAAATATCAATTGCTTCTAGTAAAAATGCCAAATATTGAGTTATGCTATTCTTGTCGAAAAGCTGCGATATTTTAAAATGTTGCATCAAACAGATAAATCCGGCGATCTTACCATTTTACCACAACTATACCCTTAAAAGAAAGATTAAATTTTCTTGACACAGTCCATACTTGAGTTTAAAAGCTTTCCGACACCGCTACATTATTCAAAGCCCTAAGAAATAGCGTGGATGCCAAAACATTTTTCACCACTTTCCGCTCGACTAGAACGTATCTTAGTTGTGTAAACGCCGTCTCAGGAAGTCTCGTCTAAACCATTACTGACTCGTGCAATGCAAAACACTCTCTCTACATTGTAAACTCTCAAAATGTACAGACCGCTGTAAGTACATGCAAACCAATTAAGCGGAAAATTTTTTGATGGTAATTATAAAAGACGTTTAACAAGATATCACACCTGGGAAATCTGAAATAAAGTTTTAAATTGTGGAAAAGTATCAATTTATACACTAGTTGGGAAAATAACTATTGAAACAATGAGAAATATTTGGCTATCCCAGTTATTGTCTCATTTAGTGTGTAGTACAGACTCGTTTATCTTTACTCCCTATTCGTCATTTCTGCTCCCATCTTTAGGTCTATCGTCAATATAGATCCCAGTACTTCGTTACTCTTTCTAGTGTCTCATCTTCACATTTTATTTCATTAGTAATTCTAGTAATCATATTGATTACAATGTATGATAATCATATTAGTTTTATTGGTATTCACTTCCATTTCCATATTTTTTATTTCTTCGGTATTTGCTATCAATTCCACATCATCTGCACAGGGACGTATATAAGGGGGGGTTTTGGGGGCTCAAACCCTCCCCATAGAAAATACAATAAAGGTACAATGATTTTTTATTAGCCTACTGCCGCAATATGTGTATTCATCGGGATGTGGCAATAGAAATAGATTCCTCAACAATTGTGAATAATTTAGCTGAAGAGGTTAAATTTACTTTTGTGAGATTGATTTTCTGTTTTAATGAAAGCTTCAATTTCCAATCATCTATCACTTTTTAAAATAGGTGCTCCCAAATTAATATACAGGGAACATCTCGGCTGGTATGGGAATGCGGCGAAGAACTTAGAAGACTGGCGACTCGGAACAGTGAACACTGGAGTGGGTCCCAGGTCACAAAGGAATCGCTGGCAATGAAAAAGCTGACGAACTTGCAAGAGCAGGATCGTCAACACTGATGAACGGACCCGAACCATCTGTGGGCATCCCCAGATGCTCCTCTAGGTCATGGTTAAAAGGGTGGGCGAAAGAACAATCCATAAAACTCTGGAAGAACACGCCCAGGCAAACACATGGGAAGAAATTTATAAGAGAACCATCAGAAAAAGTAGCAAAAGAACTGCTCTCAATGAGCAGGAACAAACTACGCACAATAACGTGGCTTCTTACGGGAGACTTTCCCACAAAGGAGCACCTGAACAAAATAGGGCTGTATAACGGAGACCTCACATGCAGGAGATGCATATTATGCAACTGTGAGACGCTGGACCACAGGAGGCAAAAGCTAAATGGAAGACCCCAACTGACTCCAGAAGACTTCTACAACCAACCAGTAAAGAACCTGTATGAGCTAATACAGGGAACGGATTGGCATGAATAGACTGTGGTCAGAATGTTAGGAGAATCCACAATAAGCCCAAGAGGCTGAGGTGGTGCCGGCTCCTTTAAAAAATATACATACATGGTTGTAACCATTTCAGCAGAAGGGGGCAAAACGAAAAACGATGTTTAAAAATACTTTTAGATGTAGCCAAGTCAAACAAATAATAAAAAAAAACTTAACATTATTTCTTAAACTTGAAAAATTGCTTTAGGTCGTGGCACTCGATTTTTTTTTTGCCTTAGTCGGCGCCTTCAATAAAGCTTTCCCCTTCTAAACCTATCAGATGAAAAAAACCAAAACCCTCCCCATGTGAAAGCTATAGCTACGTGACTGCATCTGCATATAGTAGTGAATTAATTTATACTAGTTTCAGATTTTTGCAGCCGATTATCGTGCTCAACTTCTCAGTTTTGTTTTCCATTTGCTTCGTCATTTCATCCATAATTAATATAAATAAAACTGGACCAAATCTATCAAATTATTATTATTATTAATTAGTCATTTTATGATTATTATAAATAAAAAACAATTTTGAAAACCCAGCTTTAGAGCCATACAACTCGTTAACGAGGGGCGATGATGCCCATTTTTCACGAGTATGAAATTTGCAAACAAGCCGAAGGCAAGTGCTGCAATTCATACGAGTGCAAAATGGCCATTTTGTTGCGAATTTCATACTATACTTTTTCTATGACAACATATCGTTCACGTTTAATACAAGCATACATTGCAAAAACTTTGAAAGAAAAAAACTAATAATATTTCATCACTCCGAATTCGTCGCTAATGGGCTTTCTATCAGAATTAAAATATAAATTAAAGAAATATGTAAATATTTTCTTTATTGCTATTTTTAAGAGGTACAGGTAGACAGGTCACTGGGGGACATCTCCTTTATATCGGCAGGTGTAGGCCAAGACTCACCGAACACACACTCTCTTATTGACGATAACTCCGGACACTCGCATAAGACATGCCTGACAGTTTCATCTTCCTGTTCACACATCCTGCATAGAGGTGTGTCCACTAGCCCCATAGTATGGAGGTGTTTACTTAGTTGACAGTGACCAGTCAGAAATCCTACTGTTAAACGTAGGTTTTTCCTGGTCATCGCCAAATTTTTCTTTGGCGGCAGCATCCGAGGGTCGCCCAGGGTGATCCTGGCAAAACTGCCATTAACGCAACCTCCTTGTCTCCTAGTCTCCATGCTAAATGCAGTCGAGGTGACATTGCTGTCACCGTGACAGCAACGCGGTGACGATGACGACACCAACCAATAAGTTTTGTACCTACCAAAAATCACAAAATATGTGATAGTCGTTGCAACCTTATATACACATAGACGTTGTTATTTATAATCTTCATAAATTCACGTGTACAGTTCAATATTGATAAAGGATATAAAACTCGAAATATTATCATCATGTCGGATATTGAAGCAGCCATTAAAGCAATAAGCTCTTGTGTAATCAGTTCCAAAATGGTGTGGGAATGCCTAGGAAAACTCAATGAACCGTACTGTGGATTCCAGGAATGGGAGGAAATTAAATAGCAGATCAACTATCAAAGAGGAGGACTGAAGCAACCTCGAGGAAGCGGGAACCCTTTTGCAGTATCAGCTCCTCCAATGTAATATTGGAAGAGGCAAATCCGAAAAAAGAGATTCTAGCCAGAGTTAAAAAAGCTAAAAATTGTAGAGCCAGAATAATGTATATTATGTGGAAGAAGAAACCTCCATCCACATACTTGAGGATTGCACAGCAATTCAGAATCCTGGGACTGGAAAGAAGAGGAAGAAGAAAAAGAAGAAGAGAAATACTTACCTGAACTGAAGCTTGCAAATATATAAGAATTTCTCCGGAAAATAGGATCTGATATGTCTCAGTGAATGTCACCCCAATACACATAGTCTTCGAAAACATGTTTTTGATGTTGAAGTTTCCGTTGATAAGGGTTTGATCTCTAAAATAATAATAGTAATGTTATGCATATGATTTCTCCACTGTAACGGAAATAAACGGTTTATAAATTAAACGTTATGGTTGCCGATCCCCGTGTCTGCTTTCACGTTACAATGTCCCTTTGTTTACCCATAAATCCTTCCCGCCGCTTATAGCAGTTATGGTATATGGTTTATTTACGATAAAAAGACGATGACGTTGCAAAACAAAATATTGTGATGTTGCCAAGCTGTAGTTTTTTCCTTCACTTAACGAAAACTAGAAAAGTCAATCTGATGTTAGATTGACAGTTCTTCTTTTTCATTGTTCCGTGCCTCTTAGGGCGTAAGTCAAGAATATTTATTTAAAAATAAAAGGCTTGTATGATAGGTTTGATTAATTTAATATAAATATTTATTCATGAAAAACTATGGATAAGATACAGGAAACAGTAACCAATCATTCTATATTCGAATTAACATTCAATTATTTTACATAGAAGGAGGTTAAATGACGAACTGTAGGTCCTTATACCTTATTCTGTGCTCTATAGGACCATCTTCAAGAGCACTGTAAGGGTTTACGCTAAAAGGAATCAATTACCTTCATGCAAATTTAAATATTGTTTCTTTATACAATATCTATTATATTTATTATAATAAAAATAGAAATAAAAATAATATAGCGACTTCGGTAGCTGGCCACGTGTAGGTGTGCTATTAGACTTTTTATATATAGCTGTGATAATCCACCAAATCAAATTGAAGTAGTGAAATTTAAAGTCAACATTTCTTTATCAACAACCGGAATGACCTGCTCAAAGTCTCTGCTCTCTCTGCTAATAGTTTGAAGATTGCATGACAATTAGGTTAAATCACTACCTGTCTGATTTTATATTGTATTTCAAAGTTTTACTTGTGTTGGTAATGAAAACAATAACTTGGGAATATAGATTTTATTTCAAATAGGTAAACTGGTTGGTTATTATGATACAATTATTTTAATCTAAACATTAATGTTCCTCTGAAATAATTCCCCAATAATCTCCAGAACTACTTACTTTCCTTTTTTGTGAGTGGGCCACTCAAAACAGTCCTCCCTGTTATTTGGCAATCTTCATTGAATTAAAAAAAATCAGGCCGTTTTTTGTTTTAATTTGTGTATTATAAAATAACTGTACCTAATCAATTCAATAATAGTTATTAGTGATTTTGAAAAGGTGGAAATAAAGTGAATTAGAAAAAGATATACAAAAAATAAAACACAAGATTTCCACAACTCCACCACAAAATCATCACTATCTCTATCATCACTGTCAAAATTAATAATAAGTGGAGTCACATCCTGTCTATCGAATACTACTTCTCTATCCCACCAATCTTGTACAATTTTTTTTGTGTGCTCTACTGTCTTTGACCAAATATCAGGAGTTACTTTTTCTGAAGACTTTTTCCATGCACCAAATGCTTGTTCTGTTGAAGAACCATCACTTCCCACATGATCTCTATAAAATTTTTTAACTATGCCTCAAATATGTTCAATTGGGTTGAACATACAGTGGTAAGGGAAGTCTAAGCACTTTGTGGCCATATTTTTCAAATAATATGTCAGCTTCATATACTGTTGGTGGTTTATTCCTACAAAAATGTATATATTTAAAAAAAAGTTATCTCAGTATAACCATAATATATTGAATAATGTTCATATAAAGTTACAGTTTAACTAAATTCAATAATTGGGTTTTGAAGAAAGTATTTACAAAAGGAATATCATTTTGTATCAACCAGTTCTGTATATCAGCCTTTTTGCTAGCTGTTGTTGGTACTTTATTGATCACTGTACTGTGATAACTTGCCTTATCCATTACAATTGTGGAAGGTTCTTCCAAGTTCACTAAAAGTTTTCAAGGTTATGTGTTCCTCTGAAAAAATATTGTGTTAGTTAATTGTGAATAGAATAAAAAAGTGAATTCAATATACTCACTGTTCCTATACATTTCGTATATAACATTTCAGAAAGCATTTTGATCAAAGTTATCAATTTCAACAGTAGGTTTTATGCGTTGTCTCTTTTTAGGTGGGCTTTTGGGCTGTTCATCTCCAATATTCTTGGCGGCAATACGGTTAACAATCGTAACGCTAAGTTGTAAAGCTTCTGCAACTCTCTACAATATAATAACTTCAATTTATGAAAGAATAATATATCAAGTTTAATTAACCTAACCTAACATTAAAAACATTTAACCATTCACATTTAAATATGTAAGAATAATATTAATAATAATGAATACAAATAGCGAATACTATTACTTACGTCTCTTACAGTAGTAAGCGGGCCCCCATTTCGGCATTCTCGTTCAAAATAGCTCAACAAAGATGTTACCATCTACTGTTCAGCTGCTTCGGCATTTTATAACTACACACTGCAGATTTGTCTACATAATTAGTAATGAAAATAACAGTTTTTTTTAATCTTAAAGAAGCAATGAATTTAAAAGCACCAAAAAAACTTGTAAACATTAAACCATGATCGAATGTCAATAAACGTCAAGACATGCTGGGGAATTTCACCAGTGGATCTGACAACGTCTTGAAGTTTTACCAACCCGTTAGCTGTAAATTGCCCTGGCTGTTGAGGGTAAGTTGTATTTACGGTTGGTAAATTAATATTTATTCTGATAAGCAGGAAAGTAACTAAAACTGACGTCATCGTCTTTTTATCGTAAATAAACCATAACAATGTTCACGGTGATTATAATATAACAATGAGTCACTTCAATTTGCAAATGTTGCAATTGCAAAATTTCATCTTTATTCTTGTTAATTCTATCAGGTTATTAAAAATAATATACGTGACAAAACATAAAATATTCTCATATCAAATTAACAATTTCCTGAACTTTGTTTCGATTTTACTTCATTAAAAGCACTCTACCAGTTTTGCTTTCATAATAGTCTGGAGAGCCGTAAAGTTTTATTCAGCTTGTTTGATATTTGTTTGATTGCTTGGGTCAAGTTTAGTAATTGAAATTTTACTCCGTTTCTGTTGACATATTGATCTGAAAGGTACACTGCTTCAGTTGTGATGACAATACAATAATTATGTCTATCTAAAGTAATTGTAAGTCCAATTTTCTTGCAACCTCCTTCATATCAATATTAATTGAAACGGCTTAACTAGTAGAATGAAAAACACATTCCTACTACATATTCGAGGATTTCATATTTGTTACAAAATACTCTTAATTTGTATAATGGGTATCAAATGAAAATGCTTTATGAGTAGATATATTTAGAATATTTACGGTAAAGTAGAAGTGTGTGGAAAAGTAGAACTTTCTGAACTAAAATGCCCTTCTTCATAGTTTACATTTTTAAAATGAATACACTCTGCTTGGATGTAGGGAGGACAATTGACTACATGGTGAGGTGTACAACAAGCAATACAAAAAGTTGGAAATCGACCCCAAAATGGGAATGCCATTGGACGAGATGATTCCAAAGTATAGCTTCGGAGAAGACCTTAAATCAGTTATAACAGGCAGATAGGCATGAACGGAAGGTCCTCCAATTAATGCAGATATGGCCTGCAACGCAGATGGCTCAAAGACCGAGGAAGGTGTAGTAGCAGGAATATATAGCCAAGCTAAAGACAAGAATCTCACTCTGGTCTCACTGTGCTTAGGCAAACATTGATATGATATTCCAGGCAGAGGTTGCAGCGGTACAGCACTGTGCAGGAGAGCTTTTAAGGCAAAACAGTGATACTAAGGGTTGATAAGCGAGGTTTGAAAATTGATGAAAACGTGGGAAAAAAACAAATAACTTATGTATGCCGAAGAGAGTTCGGATTTTGTAATCTTAGTGACATTCAACTTTTTGTTCAGTGAAACATTTTTTTTTAATGTTTCCTGTAAGATAAGCTTCCAATTTCTAATATACCAATAGTTATGAACTTTTTTAATGATTCAAATTATTCAGTATTCTCGAGCAATGATTTGTGTATGCCATTAAGTTTTGATAATCCACTAATTATTTCCATGTGTTTTTTCATCGTGGCATACAATTTAATGCGCTACTAATAAATAAAATCACTTTACAAAATATACTATATAAGCGTGAGTATTGAGTTGCAAGTTGCTCAATATAGCAGTCACTATACCTGGAGTGCGTTCATAAACGTTACAGAGTACACATTTCTCACACTTTTTTGACAACCATCGTTCATGAATGAAATTTTTGTTACTCTGTGACTACTTTCCCAGCGTTCATAAATATACTTTGACATTTTCAATGTACGTGCGTGCGTGCGTGTGCGTGTGCGTGTGCGTGTGCGTGTGCGTGTGCGTGTGCGTGTG
>CAJUYH010009722.1:0-13317 GCA_910591685.1 Galerucella tenella
AAACTTCAAATCTGGTGACAACCTGATTATAAGATGAAGAGGAATAAATACGTAATAGAAGGAGCCGGAAATTGAAGGATTTAATCATACCTCCATCTTTATTTGAAGAAATTCTATAGAATCTATTTCCAGGGAAAAGCTAGTGACAATAGCCAGCCCTTATTCATATCTTCAAAGCTATTTAGTTCTAGAGGGAAGTCTCAGAGACTAGTAGATCCTATGGTTAAATATATCCTAAACTCTTAAGCTTCGGGCTATTGCCCGGAAGAGTTTTAGGATATACCTGCAGGCCTCAACTTAGGTGAATATCCCTCTTCTATCCAATAATCTCTTAGGTGTTATGTCCTAGGAGGTTATGGAGGTTTCTATTTAGATAATATACGATAGCAATTCAGCTTGTGTATTCACAAAAAACAAACGACCTTAACTTGAGAATATTAATTAAACTGCTACATATAACTTTAGCAGCTCTGATATCCACAGATTGCGAAAAGTCTATTCAAGTCATACCATTTACACAAGTACGTCAAGGAAAATATGAGAAATATTACTTGAAAGAGAGAGAAGAATAATTGTGGGCAGTTGGCGATGGGCGTATTTAGTTCCAGAGGCTGGAAGAATGTTCATCGCCCCCCTATTGTAACGGCTGTTGCCAGAAGCGCAGATTAATTTGTGCAAATTATATTTTGTGTAAAATGGGGGGGGGGGGCGATGAACTTTCAAGTAGTTTTTCTCATATTTTCCTTGTCGTACTTGTCTAAATGGTATGACTTGAATAGACTTTCCGCAATCTGTATATTATCATTTAGTTTCTGAACAAATGTTGTCTCGCTTTGAAGGTAGTCTTACCAAAATTTCAAATTAAATATTTTAATACGTAGATACTTATCCTAAAATTCAAATACAGTTTAAATCTTTTCTACGTCTGGACACCAAAGAAACTATCTCCGCAAAAATAATTCAACTCCAAATGAAACTCGCTGTAATTCGATTTGTTAATTGCAGCATCTTAATTTAATAAGCTAAGAGCCAATTCGATTAATAATTCTTTATCCAAAAATCTTTAGGCGTCAGTTTTAATAACGTGAATATATTTTTGTCCACGACCACCTAATAATAAGTCAATATTTTACCTCCTAACTAAAGGTATATGGTACCCATATATCAACTGTCGTGAATTATGGTTCATAATACACTGTAGTGTATTATGGTTCATAATTCACGACTAGAGATGGGGGTACAATATGAAATAAACTATTAAATCTGTGTATTTTGTTCAGGAAATTTGTTTCTGACATATATCGTATCTATAAAATATTGTAATTTTTAGTATTGATACTTTTCATAACGATATTTTCTAATATTAAGTATTTCAAAACAATATATTTATAACGGTACGTTGTATTGATACTTTCTACAGTATCGCCCATCTCTATATATGTCAAATTATTTGAAGTAGCTGCCACAACATTTTGAGGTTAGTAATATGCCAAATCGCTACTGACTTTTATTTATTAATAATTAAATTAAGTGTCGTGGACAAAGTATAGTATTCTACTCGCAATTTATGGCCATAATTCACTTGGGTGACTTGCGCCCCTCGCCTGCGGCTCGTGACGCAAACGTCACCCATCGTGAATTATGGCTATCATAAATTGCTCGTTTAATAATATACTATTATGTCACAGGGTAAATAACGAATCCTATTACTAAGACTTTCTGTCTGTCCCCAGGCTGTATCTCATGAGCTGTGATAGACAGTTGAAATGTTCAGATATTATGTATTTCTGCTGCCGCTACAACAACAGAATAAATATATAGGGAGACATTCCGTTCATAAAAACTAGCGATCGCTTTTAAGCGACGTCGCCTGGATTTTACATTTTACATTAATATTTTGACAAGGAAAGATAGAATATACGTAGGCGACACCTTATGGGTATCAGAAATTAAAACTACTTGTCGCTCCAAAAACACCAAATTTGGTGAACGGAATGTGTATATCGACAATATCGATTCAAGACTACTCGCTAGTGTGAACAGAATGCCACCCCATGTCTCCCAATGATTGTGATTTTAGTGTCTTCTTGAGTCCGGGATTGATCTATTAGAGCTGAAGAGATTAATTTTAAACGAAAGCTTAATTTGAAAACATATTTTCATTAAAATTAAATCACAAACTGTATAGTTTAGTGACCGGACTAATGCATGCTAATGCATATGAATGGTGTTTATTCCAACAATAAAAAGATCCGCTGACGGGGCTTCTTATCATTGCCTGGTATGCAGTTTCTATGAATGTTACTTTAAGCTTTGTACAATGTTTTGCCTGCAATATAAATCAAACAGCGCTCTTAACATCTACCACACAGCTGCGTATCATTTCGAGAGGGTTCCTTTATATTATTTTATAAAAATCTGTATGTTTAAAGGCACATCTCGTGACAAGGCGGAGCTTCCAGGGCCCGTATTCTTAAGGGACTAGTGAGAATCTTACCAATGAGATAGGTGTATTGCATGGTTGCCTAAAACATGTGAGTTTCAAATTTGTCGTATTTTTAAAGGCAATACTAAGATCTGCAATATCACCGGACGAAATCCAATACGCATGTTTCTAAGCTTCTCACCGCTTTTGGCGAGATTTTCTATCGGTCCGAACCATGAGAGATTGAATCTCTCTCGTTTCAGGCAACCCGTAATGCACCATTCTCATTGGTGAGATTCTCACTAGTCCCTTAAGAATACGGGCCCAGTACGCAGACTGCAGAGAGAGAACGTATTCGGCCAGATTGGGATGGAATTTACCCGAACATTTTGATATTTTGGAGTTTATACATAGTTGCCAATATGTGGATGATCACAGTAATGTTGGGTATTTTTTAGTATGATATTTAGAGAAATGAGTTTCAAATAATTGACACAACTAAGAGGACGAGGAAATAATTCTTGGTTAGGCATGAAATGAGTGAAACTAAAATAATTAAAACATAATACACAAATACAAAACGTAAGATCACAACAAAATCAACTTTAAATAACGCGAATAAATGAAACAATGCAGCAGTGTAAAAATATCGAGCTGCCCACTGCATAACGTCTACCGCACGATTGGTTTTGATGGATCCGTACTTTCAAATTTGTTACGGCGCATCGTCAGCTCATTTCACGAGATACCAGCTGGAGTGTACCCCATTCCCGACGAAAATATAGTCCCCAAGAATAGATGAAGACAGTGAAGAAGAGGAGATGGTTTTCACGGAAGTGATATCCATCAGAAACATACAGAAAAAAGAAATTAGCGCCCGGAGAAAAGCCAACGAGGAAGCGATGGACGAGGCCATCCGCGAAAACAAGAAGACGACAACGCACCGACCACCACCCGTCATTCTGCGGAGCATCCATCACTGGAGCTCCGTAAGAAAAGAAATCGAAAGACGAAACATAAAGACGAGGTTCATAACAATCCGGGAAAGACTCGGAGTGAAAATACCCTGCGACGGACCAGAGGACTACAGGAACCTCACAAGGTACCTGAGAGAAGAAAGAAAAGAAGTGGAGTGGTATACGTATATGCCATAAGAAGAAAGGATGGCAAGGATCGTCATCCGAGGACTAACGCACTGCGAGGACACCAAAGAAATAAAGGAAGAAATCGAGAGACAAGATGTAAGTATAAAACGACTAGCCCAACTTCATTCCAGATTCGGAGAGAGAAGACCGCTACCCTGGTGGAGCTGGAGCCTGAAGAAAAAAAAATCCGGAAAATCCAACACATCCAGAGCGTGAGGATCAGGTGGGAAGAACAAAGAAGAGGAAAAGGGCCGACGCAGTGCTACAACTGCCAAGGCTTCCACCACGGACAGACGACGTGTAACGTAAACACGAAATGCGTGAAGTGCGGAGGACCACACCGATCCAACGACTGCCCACGACCGAAGACCAATCCGGCCACCTGCGCAAACTGCCAGGGAAAACACCCGGCAAACTACAAAGGATGCCCGAAAGCCACAAACAACCAGAAGACAAGGTCAACAGCAACTGCAGTAAAGAAGACAGGAGTCAGCTACGCCCAAGCCGCAGCTAGCAAGAAAACAACGACGACAACAAAACAACAGATCCTCGAACAGGTGACAAAGCTATTAGCTCAGCTAATGGCTTAAAGTCGCTTGTAAGAGATCGGAAGAGAAGACACACTGTATAAGGGTGTTTTCAGCTGAAATTGCCGGCTGAGGACGCACTTTGTAGAGGCAGCGCAAACACACACAACGGAAGACCGCCGAAGAAAAAACCACCGAGGTTACGGCCAAAGAGAAGACGGCTCGCCCCAGCTGCTAGCCCTTTTAGCTAGTGACGAGCTGTACGCCGAAACGCGAACTACGATGATGAGACCCATCGAATAAGATGGGGGAAAGTGGTGGAAGTCCTCCCCGGAGATGTACCTCACTTAGAGAGGAACATCCTGGGTGGGACGGGCTCATCAAGGTTGTGTGTGTGTGTGCGAAAATATAGACGTCCTTGTTTTGTAAAGTGGGCTATCATTAGAGATTTGATTTAGATATAGTTGTTAAGATTTTTTTTCTTCTATTTGAAATATACTATTCAACCACCAGGGCTATTGACAGTTCAGGGTAACAGTAAAATTACAAATTGTACATGTTTATGGCTTTTAACGAACTCCAGGAATCATGCATTCGGTCGCTGAAAGCTAACTGTATAGTGTTGGGGATCCTATATTGTCTTCGGTGTTTACAAACTGATGACATTCTATAATAACATGTTTGATGGACATATTTTCAACACATTGGGCACATTGAGGCAAGTCTTCTTGATTTGTTAGGAATTTGTGCGTTAGGGCTGTATGTCCATCCTTAGTCGGGTAGCTTTAACATGTTCAGTCGGTAGGGAAGATTATTCTCTCACATTTATCACTATTCCATGAATTTTTTTATGGATCCCAAGGCTTCATTCATATTGCCATTTATCTATCAACTCCCCATCACGCAGTACAAGTTAGGCTCTGCTTAGACAAATATTATCCACATAGATGAATTGGAAAGAGAGGCCATTGAGTGGCCACCTTGGTTACCAGACTTACCGCTACCCGTTTCTGTGGGGTCACCTTAGGTCAGTTGTTTATAAAAATCGACTAATCTCAATCGACAATTCACGACTGCCATTTAAATTTTTGTAGGTGGGGTAGGTGGAGTAGGTGGAGTAGGTGGGGCTTAGTGGGTTGATAGGGGTGCGTTCTTTCTCATCTCATTTTAGTGTGATTTTGGTCCCACTTCCCTCTTTTTACCCAAGAAACAGTTTTTTTGATATCTCTTTTCGTTCAAGAGGTACGGCACATTGTAAGTCTTATAATTGACACCCTGTATATGAAGATTGTTGACAGGCTAGATTGAACAATCCTGTGTTATTTGTATCTGAAATATTTCCAAGGTACTTGAAAAAGGGAACATTTAATTGAAAGGTCTGGAGTATTCTTACTTACATGAAAATGTTTTTCTTTTAGTCTAGATTTTTTCAGTAGATAATTTTTTGCATAAATAAGTACACATTAAACAGAGTATTTTATTGTGAAAGGTAGGTAATAAATTTAACCACGAATAGAGTTCACCGAGGTGTCTACAAATACACTTATTTAGTTTCAGAATGGAAAAAATAAACATTTTGTAATATTTACCTTAACTTCAGTTGAATCCTGATCGTCAGGCGGCTTTTGAATGATTAAATAGCCTATAATTAGATCAAATTTTGGTGATAACATACATTTAAAAGCTTATTCATTATTCACAAACGATCTTAATTGCGTAACACCACTAGTTATCGTATAGCTGTCTAATTTTAATTTCTACTGTTGAATATATAAACAAGCCCGAATGATCGGTCCTGTGGTGTTATTAGCAAATTTTTCGGGTTGCTCCTCTTTATAGGACAGTCTATGATTATGTGGCTTTCGGCTCCAGTTCTCAATTTAACCTTGGATAAATTTCGTTGGTGTCTATCTCATAAATTGGAAATGAATTTTTCATGTTAACAAAAATCCCTTGAAACGTTTCATCTGAAAATTACTTTCTAGTATAGTCTTCATCTTGACATACTAAGTGCTGGAACAACCCAATTCATGAAGATCCCACGGACACGAAGCTCCGATGTACGTTTCAGGATGGTTCTTTCATAAACGTTTCCCATCCATTTGTTTGGCATGTTCATAATTTTCATGCTACTCCATGATACAGTTTTCGTATTCTGTTTTTGCTGTAGACTCCGTTTCACGTAAGAAGAACCCACTTGAAGCTGCAGTCGTATGCGCAAACTTGTCACCAACAAACGCCATTTTCCAAAATTGACATATACTTCAAATCAGTAGCGTAACGTTTTCACATTTTGTAGGTTAACACAAAAAACTATATTATACATGTATTTATCGTAGGTATAGTTTAAATAAAATATATTTGGAAATTAATTGAAGCTTTTTGAGATAGTTTCACATACAAGGTATATGAAAATACTTCGATTGGCGATGCTCGTTTGTAACGCCAATGGCATTAAACGAGGCGACAAAGATAAACAAGACCGATTTTGATTTCTGCGCAAGACAGTTGACAAACTTCATGTGGCTTCTTATTATGTGAAATGGTCTCCCGCTTTAGTCTATGTATTATCTGACCCTCTCTTTTTCATCGCCCTCGATATCCAAGTGACCTAGTGATCTTTACTAACAGATCCCTAATTCTTTTTCTTTCCAAAAATCTGATATCTTAAGGTTAAGATTAACATAGTCTCGGTCTCTTTCTGTACTTGCTTTAGAATCATTTTGAATCAACTTCAAGATATTGTCTTTCCCATAAACATGCTATCAATAACGTAATTTGCTAAATCTCACGAATTTTGATTCATTTTTCACCTCATAGCATGTACTGATTATGGCGCAACTACCCTAAAGATGATTTGCACCATACAGTGAATAATTCTTTTCCAATTACAAAAAAAGCAGTTTTTCTTACTACTTTGTCAAGTTTTTATGAATTTTTTAATTTGAAATGTAATTCCAAACCCTGAGGAAGCATATGGCCTGAGATTAGTTGATTTTACTACGGAAAACGTTCCAAATATTATAAATAAATGAATTCCATACAAATTTCAAACGTTAATATAATATACTTCCTAATTGTTTTTACAGTTTGAGCTACTCTTGTCTTCTTATGATTTCCCTGTATTAATAATTACCTAATTAGTCGAATGACCACCCTTTAGCCGGGAAAACAGCCACATCTGTTTCTACGTGAAATGCGTAATAAAGCCGAGTTAATTACTGTAAGCCCTGAAGAGGAGCATAGACTCCTTAGGGGGAAATTTTTCAAACTTGGAAATTGGTAATATTAAACATTAAATTGAACTTTTCAGATAATGACAGCTGGAGAAAAATGCGTCTTCACCTCGTTTGAACTGAATCTAGTTGAGTATTCGGTAGTTTACATATTCAATTTTCATAAACTTTTGAGAAAATTTCAGCGGAATAAGGAGCGAGGCTTATAAATGTCTTTACCACAGTGGTGTATATACAATTTTGTCCACTACTAGCCAAATTTGAGACAAAAATTATAAATAATTGACGTTATACACTATTTCAATGCTAAACAAAGGATATTCATTGGGAAAACGGTGAATTTAGACTTCTTTCAATTTAAACACACACCAATAAAATACCATTATTCCTATAGTTTATAATTACAAATATTAAGTGCAACAAATTAACGAAACCAATTGAACGACCATGCACGTCCAAAAATTTCGAAAAACGTGGTTTATTTTTTACTTTGAACTGCGAACACATGCGCAATTGAAGGAAAAACAAATTACAGCGGCATTGCGTTCACAACACAACACCTTGAATGAAAGAGTTGTACTTGGGTACAAACAAACGCACCACGAGAAGCGTTCACCCCGTCGTCTGACTGACACGTACACTGTCTGTTTTCGCTCCTTGCCTGATCCCTAGATTATGAACGCACTCCTCTAGTCGTCAGTCATTTTTGGTTGTGCGCGAATTTTAAACTAATGGCATTTTTATTCAAATAATTTCAAACAGCAAATACACAGCTTGTTCAATTGAAACCCATCTTTGGTCCAGGAAAAATTTATTGACAAGTACAGTTACAAATAACTATCACTACAATTGAGGCACATATCCCACTGTTTCACCAACCGATGTATACCCTGCTTATAGAATTCTTGTGGCTGCAGCTGGAAGAATTCTTTCACAGCGTTTTGTACTTCTGCGTCCGACTGAAAACGGTTACCTTTTAACGCCTTTTTTGGTGGCCCAAAGATGTGAAAAGCGCAAGGCGATAAATCGGGACTATAGGGTGGATGCTCTAATATCCTCCATTTCTATCGTTGCCGATTTTCTTTCGCTACGTTGACAACAAGAGGCCGAGCATTATCGTGAAGCAGAATAACACGACGTGAAAGCTTCCCTGGACGTTTTCTTCTTATTGCTTGATGGAGCTTGTTCAAAGTTTCATTATACAGGTTTGCGTTGATATGCACTCTAGGTTCTGTAAACTCTATCATCAAGGGTCCTTCATGGTCGAAAAAAAATGTCAACATCACCTTGCCTGCAGAAGGTTGAACTTTAAACTTCTTTGGTGGCGGAGAATTTGCGTGTTTCCATCGCATCGATGACAGCTTACTGGATGGTTCAAAATAATGACACCAAGATTCATCGCCAGCAACTATTGACGAGAGAAAGTCATTACCATTTTGACTGTATTCCGTGAGGTGTTGCAAAGACAAGCCCATTCGCAAGCTTTTTTGGTCCTCAGACAAAAGACGAGGAACCCATTGCGCACAAACATTGCTGTAACCTAGTTTGTGTACGATACTATGGACAGATCCTATACTCACACCAACATTTTCTGAAATTGCTCTGATTGAAATTTGACGATTTTCTCTAATCAGGCCTTCCACACATGCCACATTCCTGTCTATTGATGCAGTAATCAATGCACCTGGTCGTGGCTTATCATTCGTCCTCTCTCCTCCATTCTTAAATTTTCGACACCATTCCTTCACACTGCTTGCATTCGCGTATAAATTTGCAACGGTTGCACACCTTCAGCACACAAGAATTGAATAACCGCACGCTTATCACATTTGGACGGATTGTTAACAACAAACGCCATTTCAAAGTCACAATACTTAAAATCGCTGTCAAATATAAACGAAATAAACAGATCAGTGTGACGTTTGCATACACTACTAATGTTGGAAAACGTCAGTTGAATGATTACAATTGTTTCCAAGGCTAGCCTGACCAAAGATGGGTTTCAGTTGAACAAGCCTCGTATGTTAAAGACAATCTCCTGGGTACTCAAAATTATGTTGCACAAGTTTTTGCTAAATTACTATCCCTGTATACTCAAAATATTTGCATTTGTCCATTATTGACCTGGGTTAACAATAGAAAAATCTATTAACTTATAGAGAAATTCAACTTCTCAGTTGGCTAAAAGACGCAATAACTGTCAACTTCACAGCTGGTAGTGGAAAAACATTTTTTAATATGTTCCTTCATAGTGAGTCCATTGGACGCTTATGACATAAAGAGAGGAATGAACCAGCATAATATGGGCTGGGAAATGAAACGAAACGAAATAACCCCTCTTTTAGTCGTTTTATAATAATTGCACTAACGTAAAACCTGTAAACACGTACACACATTTTCATTAGATTAAGTACTAAATATATTTGGCGAGTGATCATACTAATTTTTATTAAAATGTAAATACGATCAGTTTAATGGCATTGCATGTAATATAAAAGTATACGATGATTAAATTTGAGCATTCTTATCATTTGATAGCAATACTCCCCTTTGAATATTACGAAACTGGAAAAATAATTCATGATACATGATACAGGATGTGTTAGGACGAGCTTAAGCTGTTGCGTTCAAGCTTAACGATGTGTCTACAAATCACTAATCTCTAGATATAGACTTCGTTTCACGTAAGAAGAAGCCACTTAAAGTCGTATGCGCGAACTTGTTGTAAAAACCAGCGCAATATTGTGAAATTGACATTCGACTTCGTCAGAAGCGTAACGTCTCCACATTTTGAAGGTTAACACAGAATATCAATATTAAAAATGAATTTATCGCTTGTATAGTTTACATAAAACATAATTGGGAATTCTTTGAAGCTTCTCGAGATAGTTTCACATACTAAAGACACTGGTATATGAAAATATTGGTATTGTTGAAATTTTTGTACTTTCAATTAATGATTGGCATGTTCATTTGTAACGACAATGGCATGAAACTGTCGTTACGAAGCGACATAGATAAACAAGACTGATTTTGATTTGTGCGCAAGACAGTTGGCAAACTTCACGTGGCTTCTTTTTTGTGAAATGGAGTCTACATACATATTCAGTGACAAATACGTAGGTTTCTCTGGCTGTGTTCTTCTTCTTTTACTGTTTGATTCGTCGTTATTTAGAATAATAATAACATAGTGTACGTGTGTACCTATATGTGTAATGGTGTCGATGTGTGTGTATTATTACCGTTGCCGTAGAAAAGTGCAATAACTTTAGGTCAGTTTGTACCTAAGTACGATGTCTCATTTTATGTAAACGTTATGAAATTAGAATAATTGAAATAAATAATAAATAAGAAGCTAAGCTAACCTGAAATTATTATTCCATTTTTCCATAGTTTGAAATAGATACTTCCACTTCAAATATCTCGCACTTAATTATTTCCGATGCAGATCAGCGGAGGCAGCAGAATCGGTACAATTATGGAGTATTGCCGTAGAACGTCTAGAGGTTACTAAGTGGATGTCCAAACTTGCCTCTCTCCCTGTTCGGTCCAGCACACCACCTTCAATCTTTACTCGTTACGCCTATAAAAGGTTGCTTACACTCGGTTACACTGTAGAATGTCGGCCTAGGACATTTCCTCATAAAGTTATTCTATTCACTCTTTTGCGTACATTAATACAATAAAAGTATACTTGTGCGCATCTTTCTACGGAAAAAAACCTTATTGTCAGCCTTGTGCTAATCTCTTAACAAAAAACAGCCTTTTTGCGCGATCGATCTTTTTTGTTTATTTACAGCATCGGTTGTCAGGTCGGTAGGTTGTGTTTACTGGTTTCTAAGTCTAACTCGTCGGTAAGTGATTTACTTACCATTCAGACGTCGGTAAGTAAATTACTTACCGACGTCTTAGCCCTACATACATTTAAGTGGTCCTAAATAATATATTACTTCATTCATTACACAAAAGGAACAAAAAAAATAAGATTGATATTTTTCTAATGAACAGAATCGAACAGAACAATATAAAAAGTAATAAATAGCATGAAAACAATTTCACCAAAATGCAAATTATATTTTGAACTGATCGAGAAGTATAAGTGTCACTTTTGACATTTCGATAATTTCGAAGAAATTTAAATTTTTTTATCCGAATTTCGAATATTTCAATAGGATCGTGCAAAAAATGGTATAAGCATTTCGAACGTTAAGAGTAATACCGGTCTCCAGCAAAATTGGAGGCTTCGCTACGCTCAGCCTTACCGTTCTTGATATTCAATATACTATATTATTATGCTTGTGCTAATCTTCAACTAGGTATCAATATTTTGGAAGCACCTTCATGATCATGAAAGGTCCTTTAAATTTGGAAAATAGTTTTTTGGATGTACCTGAAGCTGGATTATCAGTTTTACAAAGCAGAACAAGGTCATTTACCTAATTTTTCTTAGCAGTGGCTCATCTCAAGTCACATCTTTGCTTTTGTTTCTTTCAAGTATAATCTATTCCATTTTTGCTAGTTTTTTTTTTAGTTTGCTTAGGTCGATTTTACTGAATTGCATTCATTCAAAACTTTCGATCTGGCGATATGTCTATCTTTGTACTCAGCTTAACCCTAGAGTACTAATACTCGTAAAATTTACGACGCCGAATTATTTTTCCCGAAATTTGGCAACAACGGAAAATCTTGCAGATTTGGGTCTCCCAGTAGCTTCCTCTTTAGTACTCTGCTAAACGTTGGTAAGTCCACGTCAGTCGGATTTTTAGCGGAAGTGCAGAAATTACGCATCGCGTCGTAAATATTACGACGCTTTAGTGTTAGTGATAGTATTAGCGATAAGATTATTGTGAATGTTTTTCTTTGTTTTATGCTGAATACTCGATTTATTGTGTAAGTAGACTAATAATATTTCATAATTTGTAGAAACAAAATGCAAATTTCAAAGTATAAAGCTAAGATTTATTTATTTATTAATTTCAGAAACTGAGAAATGGCAAATAAACCACTTACTGCGTCGCAGTTGCAACAAGAAATGGAAAAGATTATGAATGGAGAAGATGATTATAATGAACCGTACGAGGACAGTGGAAGTGACTGGGAGGAAGATTATTTAGAAGTTCATGTTTAATTTGGGCAAAAGCCTTGCTGAGCCATGGATGCGCCAAAGATTGAACATCCCCAATTTACGTCGCAATATTCGACAGGACATAAACGAAATTCTAAACATACAGCCTGTTCCTGAACCAGATAACCCTATGGCAAAGAAGCGGACAGTGTGCTCCTTCTGCCCTAGCCGTCTGAGAAGAATGACAACAAACTTTTGTGTACAGTGTAAACGAGCAATCTGCGGACAGCACAACAGAAATTGTTGCCCAGAATGTCCATTTTCTTCGGCATAATTCATTTTTTTTTCAAACCATATCCATTTATTTGATTAGTTTAAGATGAAAAACCTATTATTTCTGTTGGAAAATATATTTTGATTTTTTTAAAATGTGTTTTAATTTAAAGTCGTGAATTTTACGACGTATTAGTATTACGGAATAATCAAATCATATTAGTACTCTAGAAGGTCCCATCGATGACTCACCTGTCGCTTTATTGTTTGTACTTTGTACTTGTTTGACTTATTTATCCCATTCTTCTCCAGAACTTCCTACCCCTGTTGTGGCCGAGGAGCTAATTATAAGGGGCATCTACCAAATTCGACCTTGCACAATTATGCTTTGTATATTTTTTTGTTTCCCTACGTCCTCACGTTTAAATTCACAAAACGAAAATTTTATTAGAAATATGAAAGCTCCGCAACATGTAGGTAGCCAAGCGGTCCAAGCGGATTTTGGTTCACGTACTACTCTATAAGCTTCGTCAGTACTGAACTGGGAGACCGGCGAGCGTTGTATCAACAATGGAACGGCACGCGACTACCGAAGCAGAGAAGCAGAGAGACAATGTCAGTCATAGAAGGATAGAAAAGCGAGAGA
>CAJUYH010009723.1:0-13317 GCA_910591685.1 Galerucella tenella
AGGAGGTAAAATATTGACTTATTATTAGGTGGTCGTGGACAAAGTATTTATTTATTATTATTATTTACTTAAAATTGAAAGTTCCCTAAAATGTGAAATTTTATTCTACTATAGGTACCTATTCTTTAAGTTACAGAAGAGACAAATAGGTAGCCTGGAAGTATAAAAAATATCACTTAAACATCTAAAAAATATTGGTTAAGGTCATACAGGACTTAAAACTGGAATTCTGCTCCTCCCCCAATATTTCACCGTAGAAAGCGACACCAAACTAAAACATTTAGGTACTTTTCTTAATTTTTATGTACATATCAGTACCACCCTGTATAAAACTCTTAAAGAATATATAAATATACAAGTAGGTAGGTAGGTATACAGTGTTTCACATTTGTATGTTAACCGCTACCTCATTATCGGCATCATTTGGTTGAAAGACGAAAATGTAACGAACCCCCTAACCCTAACATAAACATTAGACATTTCCAGTTTGGAATCATTCATAAACAGACGTTAAGTCACATTTTACTCTTAATAATTCTATACCGCAACAATCTAAGAAAATATTTTCAATATTAGGTATCAGAAATGAGCCTTAGACTGTGACTGTTGTAGTTTTAGTCCACGAAATTGACTAAACCATTATCAACCGTATGTTTTATGTACCAACAGAATTTACATAACGGCATAGGCCTACTACAAGTGACTCCGATAAATAAGATGACATAAGGGCTGTTTATATCCGTCGATTCGGCAGTCAGCTCCACTCCCCCCTCTACGTACTGGAACCGGTCGGATCTCGCCTTGTGGCACCCCACTCTTTACAACTCCTTTTTCTTTTGGTAGTGACTAAGCAGTCATTAGTAGAATTTTATTGAATACTTGGCTGACAATACTTGTTGATTGTAACACCGAATAGTAATGAATAGTTCATTACTATTCGGTGATTGTAATGAAAAACATGGATTGTAGATTGTGGTTCTTAAAACATTGATTCTATGATCTGTAACAATACATTTGTTTATGATAGGGAGCTAATGTAATATTGGAAGAAATACCTAGGCAACGCCGAAAAAAGGCCAGTGGCATGATCTAATAGGGCTAAGACAACTTAATATACATACTCCTGGTACAACTATTATAGGTGAAAAGGAGGAAGACAGATTTTTGTCCTATTCATAATTAATAAATTAATCATTATTTTTGAGATTCAAAAATTGAAAAGAGCTCATTTCAACTATTTTTCATTCAAAAACAAACATAATTCGATATAATATAAAAATAATCTAACAAAAATTAATTTCAACGAACATTTTACTTTTTACTGTGATTTTGACAGTTGTTTCGTGAATAATGTTTTCGTAGCCACTGCCCGTTTGTTTACATTCTTAAAAGCACAGTTGTCAATTTAGGTTAACAAATTTTATAGAATTTAGTCCTGATATTAAATCGCAAATGACGTGTCTATAGCTAAATTAAATTTACGACATTTTTGGGGATCCTTAAAGTGGCCGTTGGTCCAGGTAGCAAGGATAATATCCACAGGATCATCTGGAAGTGCATGAAATTGCGCCTGCGTTCCCAATTCGCGCCAATGCCCGGTACAGATGGCAGATGTTTTGTAACCATCGGAGTGTACACGGCAGAGTAAAATTCAATCGTTTTTATTTAATTTTTTTCGGGCAAACGGCTTACCGAAATCAAGAACAAACGGTACCACATCAAAGCCCGAAGTTTGCACAACATGAAAATCGTATTTTTAACGTTTTTAAGCTAGCCTCGATGTTTTTTCAGCTAGTGTTTTCTCACCAACTCTGCCGTTTACTAGCCTGCTTAGTTAGGAAACCATTTTGTTTCGTTCACGGGAATATGTAGTTTTTTTCTTTATGTTTTATTAATATAAATTAACCTCTTGTCAAAATTCAGTGCAGTGTATATTTCTAGAATAGGACCAAAATTAAAGGTAAGCCCAGATGGGTATTTCTTTCCTAAATTTAAATGTCCAGCTTCTGGAGTGATGGCGGTCAGGGCAGGGTGATATCGTGTATTAAAACCTGACTGTTTCCTATTTTAATTGTCCTTTTACATTGTAACTAACAAAAATTAATGCTAATATGTTCTAACGTTCTAATAACCGTTAAAAACCATCACAAAGGTGGTAGATTACGTCTCCCTCCCTTACGAATTTGTAGCATTCCAACGGTTTTTAACAGATCATATAACTTCTTTTATTGCTGGTAATTATTGTGTTTTTTAATAAAAAAATTAATCGAATGTAAATGTGAATTATATGAACACAATTATTAAGAATGAGGACAAACTCAACGTAGAGATTAGGTATCTTAAAACGATTTTATATGTAGCTAGGTGCCAGTGAGTTGTGGAATATCATAATCGATTTACCTAGTTGGCTTTGTAAATGAGGTGCTTTTTATTGGAATGTTTTTTGTTTAAAATTATTATACATCAATAAGGTACTTAGGTATATTGAAACTGGTTTATATTTTACATAATGATTATCGGCATGCATCCATGTGTCGGGAGGTTATTGTTACATCTACACGTTGTGAATAAAATTTAATTACTCACATGTTTTTTGGTGTCTGAAAATGACCTGTAACCGGGTCAATTTTAGGATTTTTATTATTTAAATATTGAGAATAATCTTGAGAAAGTAATAGTCATATGTATTGCCACATTTTGTGTGACATATTTGGTTATGGTAGGCGTCAACTTGGACGTAATTTTACCAACTCAACTAATATGTATCTTTTATAGAATTATGTACAATACAATTCAAAAAAATGTTAATTACTTACTGGATTTTTCCAATACAAATTCAAGGCATGTAGGTACCTATTTTTGGATTTGGATCTAAAGATTAATAGTTTTTTGTTTTATCTTTTCCTGCCTAAAGTAATAAAATTCAGTTGTGAATTATTTCAGTGTCTTTATGTACCTGATTCCACCAATTTTTACTTTTTTTTTCCATAGGTATCATGCTTTTATGCTAAAGATATTGTATCTAAATCTACATTTAGTAGACATTTTGTTGAAAGTAAAAGTGATCCACTTTATTGAGATTAGCTTATAAAAAGCCACAAGTATGAAATTTTATAATCAGAACATCACTTTTTCTGACTACTGTGTCTGTATATTTATACCTCATGCTGGAGATCCTTTCGATATTTTCAAAAACTGATTTTTGTCATTTAATTTGCTTATTATTAAATAATTCCAAAATTATTTCATTTCAACTTAATAAGTCCTTAGTATAGATTTAATAATTTTGTTAATACAATCATCAAAATATTCATAAGAAATAAATCTGATTACTTGTTCAAGTCAGATATATTAGTTTTTTTGGGGAGTAATTCCTTGTTTTTGAATTTTAATTTAATTCTTTCAAATTTTGTTTTTTCAAACTTAGAACATTGCTTATGATGCATCGAATGTACTTTCCGGATTTAAAAAGTAGTGCACCTATCCTAATAAATTTTGAAAAAGTTTCTTTTTTCGAAGGCTGAGCAGAAAGCTTTGCAAACACAGATTCAGTGATTTTGGAATCAAGAGTGTAGGTAGATTGTTACTTCAGATGCTACTATCAACAATTTAGTGTGCACTGGAATCCAATGATAACTTTCTTCCCAACTTTTCTTGAAGGCTAACACAAATCTTAATCCACCTTTAACTAAGTAATTAGTCTGATTCAGTTGTGTGTTATTTTTTAAAGTAAAATTACTATAAAGCTTGAGATTATGTTCTTTAACATGAAATGATATTTAATTTTGCACAGTTCTCTTATACTTAGTTTCATCCAATTAAGGTGAAAATATTCTTTGATAATGTCCAAGTTGCTTAAAAATGGAATATGATGTTATATTTATATTATTTAAGCTTCAATATATATTGGGTCGAAAACATTTTGGAAAAATATAATGAATTATTTTAAAAAGATAATACTTATATACTTTTGTACAAATAGAAACTGCTGCTGGGGTTGGTTACTGTTGACAGACAGTTGAATGTAAATGTCACTCATGACAAAAATATAAACTGCAATTTGAGAGTTTGAATGTCTGCATCGGTCTGCATACAATGTACATATTTTCTATAATGAATAAAAATTTATTGAATAGCATTTTTTCTATACATTTTTACTTCAAATTTTGGTAGAAAAACAGCGCCATCTCTTGATAATCCTATCAATATCATTCCAGTAGTATTCCTTCAAATAATGACCTTTTTTTTAAATTTGGTAAAAAGACTTGGAAGAAATAAAAACAATAAAGAATGCCTTTTTGTCTGACAGGCTATTTTAAAACAGCCAAAAATAAATACAAGTGTCCTTGACGCTAACTTAAATAAAAGTATTTTCAAGAACTCCTTGCCGAGAACGAAAATTTTCAGAAAGAACATAAACTGTGGTATGACAACTTGGATACTTTTTTGTCACATTTACATAAACATTTTTGTTTTATAATCAAAAATATTTATACATGTGGGACTACAGGAGCTCCTATAAAAAACTTGGAAGATGCTTCATATACTATTTGTGTGAAAAAAAATTGATAATATTGATAATTAATACCTCTAGTGTCATTTGCCATCCCTATTAATCCTTAGATGTTGACCAGATTGTAAAGTTTTGATCAAGTTCCATTCAAGTTTGAACCATTACTTACGGACCACCCTGTACATTAATAAATATTTATACATTATCAAAAGGTTATTTTTACAAATATTAACTAATGTTGGGATGTTACCAATTTGAAATGGACATTCTAGCCCCAGGTTATGGCTGTTATTTACCTGAATGATTTTGAATATTATCTAAATTCTACTTATATCTCAGAAAGTAATCTTTTGTGTATTGTAAAATGACTTGACTGGCTGAACGATTTCGATGTACAGATCGTTTTTCGACGTCCTCTAACAGAAGACAACACAACGTTGTTTCTATGGCCTATAACCTTAAACTAGATTTTTCACATTTTGTAGTAATGCAGAATTTTAGTTAGATGTAGGAGTAATAAAGTAAGTGAATTTTTCAGTTGTATTTACTTTGTTTATTGATAATAATTAATATAATTTAAGATTAAGTAGTTTGAACATAATATTAAACCTTGCAGAATGAATGCTTTTTTTATTTATTTTTTTGGGTGTATACAGGGTCATTAAATTGTTATAAACATACAGGGTGAATAATGGGTTTAGTAGATTGGGAAACTTACTGGATTTTTTAGTCGGGATTTTGCGCAATCTATTTATTTTGTTTAAAAACAAATTATGTTTAAAATGAGCAAGGCTATTGCCAAAATATACAGGGTTTTATGGGCATACTTCACAAGAAATGGAACTCTAGTAGGTATTTTTATGTCCTTGTCTAAATGGACAAATGAAATTATTTTGCTGATTGAAATCTAATATATTCTTGATTACCTATGACTATTTATAATTAATTTAAATATTGTCAATATCGAATATACATACCTTATTTATTGTATTTCAAAAACCCACTCTCGAGTCGGACATAGTGGGCAGCAACGTGGTATTATTATTATTATATACTAGCCGCAAAAAGTTTTTCGTTTCTAAAATCTTTTTTTTAAATCTATATGTAAGAAATAGTATAACGTGCGCAAATTAGCACACTGTATTTTTCCTATGACCACCATCCAGAAATCAAAGAAATGTACAATACAACGTGAGATTTGAATAAAAGGAAAACTAAGTACCCAATGTAGGTAAGTAGAGAAAGAAAGAGCCTTGCAAATTATAAAAAAATATGTGAAGGAACCTTATGGTGCATTATTTAACAACAATTCTCCGATATTTATTAATCATACAGAAAGAATGTAAATTATATCAGACCGTTTGTTTGATATTGAAATATTTATCAACTAAAAATAGGTTATCCATTTAGATATAATCAAATACTGATTTATTTATTGTAAATTAGATGCCAGGATTCGAAATTATTTATTTTTAATCCATTGTATGACAATTTTGGTCAGTTAACTGTTTCAAACGAATAAACAGCATCACTAAAAGTTTCAACAAAATCATAAAAAATGTGTAGGTAATAGTTTTTATACAACACCCTGTATCTTGAATACGTTACATGAATACATTTTTAGTGAAAAAATATTTATTTTTTCCAGTGTTCTATTATTCCCAGCAACAGGGCAAAATTTTTCTGAAACAATCCGTTTTATTTGACATTTTGTTTTAAGCCACGTGTCTACTTTGTACATAACAACCCAGTAGCCAGTAGCGTAACGTGAATAGAGGAGTTCAGTCTGTCAGTGTGGCCAACAAAAGTGGTTTTTTCTGACAAGAATGACAGTTAAGGTCTACCATTCAAAACATAAGATTTTTTCATGTTTTTTTATCATTGCGAACATCTTTATTAAAATAATGAATACACCCCCGAAGCGTATATTTTGAAATTTAAATTGACTTTTTAGCTGAATACTCAGCATATCGGTGGCCAATAACTCTAGGAACTATTGGCAAGTCGCCATTTCATTTCTGTTATTCTGTCACTAGTTATGTCAAATGTCAGTTATATTTATTTTTGTTGATATTCGTCTAATTGTGTATGTCCATTTTCGATTAGATGTTTGTAGCATTTCTAGTCAGTTATATCTCTATTCTTCTAATTACTTTTTCCACTGACATCTGACATAAATAGTGACAGGTAACAGAAATTAAATGGGGACATGTCAAGAGTTCCTAGAATTATTGGCCACCGATATGTTGAGTATTCAGCTAAAAAGTCATTTTAAATTTCATGATATACGCTTCGGGGGTGTATTCATTATTTTAATAAAGCAATATAGATGTTCGCAATGATATAAAACAAGCAAAAATTGTATGTTTTGAATGGTAGATCTTAACTGTCATTCTTGTCAGAAAAAAATCCCTTTTTGTTGGCCACACTGACCTTGACTGAACTCCTCTATTCAAAAATCTTCATCTTGCACCATATATATCGGAGGGAATTACCCCATAGGTACGCCATTCGGATGCTTGCCTGGCAGTACATTTTCGAAATCCTATCGAATTATTCCATCTACTGTGGTATTTATATTAAATAAACGTGCTATTCGGATAAAATAATATGTTTATTGTAATTTTGTGTACGTTACAACAAACAAATCGAATATAAATTATGAAATTTTTATACATAAACTAATTTCGATAATATACCAAATAAAACATGAAACATTGCAGTTTTATTTGATTGAAAATTGTATGAATTTACTGTTTATAGCCTTATCTATTTTCTATCTCTCCATTTCAGATCATTTGAATGTCTACACATGTTAAATGAGACCTTATTATCATTTTTTATATTTCAACTATATTTTCTACAATGACCATTACTTGTGGACCACCCTGTATAGCAGTCTGATATGGTAGATTACGAAACATTTGTATAAAAATGGAAAGATTTCACATAGTTGAGATTGAAACTATTTATTTATTGATAGAACATTCTCTTCTAGACTTAACAGTTCGAAAAATACTAGAAATAAAATTCAGAAAAATTCATTCTACTTTGATAGCTCGAATACAAAACCTAATCTGCAATAGATTATAGTGATTTTGATTCCTTATTTTGTACCGTTAATACAGAGAATAATAATTGTGACCAAACTTATCACTAAACCGTTGATAAAGGAAAAAAAATATGTTACTGAATTAGAATTATAACAAATACGTGATCTACAAATCATAACACAACTTTACGTTAAAAGAATGAGGACAAGAATGATTTTCCGACACTATTAAAGACCATTAGCGTAGTTGAGGAAATTTCTTTAAATATTGTTCATTTATTAAGTTATACCAGTGGCGTACATATTATTTGGGGTCTCAAAAGTATTTATTTTTGTTGATAAGTATGTATACAGAAAATTGTAGACAGCTTTAACCTTCATATTTCAAAATTAGTTATGGTTTTTTTTATGAAACACCCTATACCAAAACATGGTTTTTATTGCTGAAATATTGTGTCTAAATTCCACTTTCTTGTAGGATACTTATAAAACTTATCTGTTTTATTTTATTTTTCAGAATCTATCAAATCTCCCGACAAACACTTCCAAAACAAAATGACCAAAAAGTGATATACAACCAACTACAAAACCAAACCAGAGCACCATGCCTCGTACAATCAGGAATAGTGAGAGTCCTCGAGGGGTCTACAGGACTATCCCCTCGAGCTCCACGCCAGACATGTCGATCATCAAATCCGAGATGACACCGAGTCCACATTTATTGGACCATGGGTATGGAGCAACGCCTCTCAATCAGATTATGTCGTCGACAATTCCAACACAAGCACCAGCCGTTAAACGGTATGTTTTTAAAAACTCTTTGTATTAGGTAAGAAATCTAGTAGAGAGCACAACCCGTCTCCTTCCAGACACAACACTAATACTTATGAGCAAATGCAAGACCAAGAGAGACAAAACATCTCAAAATATCTAGTCTTAGACCAAGATCTATAATTGCATAATAGAGGAGTTCAGTCTAAGGTCAGAGCGGCCAACAAAAAGTGGTTTTTTCTGACAAGAATGACAGTTAAGGTCTACCCTTCAAAACATAAGATTTTTGCATGTTTTTTATCATTGCGAACATCTATATTGCCTTATTAAAATTGTGAATACACCCCCGAAGCGTATATCTTGAAATTTAAAATGGCTTTTTAGCTGAATACTCAACATATCGGTGGCCAATAATTGTAGGAACTTTTGGCAAGTCACCATTTCATTTCTGTTATTCTGTCACTAGTTATGTCAAATGTCAGTTATATTTATTTTTGTTGATACTCATTTAATTGTGTATGTCCATTTTCGATTAGATTTTTATAGTATTTCTAGTTAGTTGTATCTCTATTCTAATTACTTTTACAACTGACATCTGACATAACTAGTGACATGCCAAGAGTTCCTAGAATTATTGGCCACCGATATGTTGAGTATTCAGCTAAAAAGTCATTTTAAATTTCAAGATATACGCTTCGGGGGTGTATTCATTATTTTAATAAAGCAATATAGATGTTCGCAATGCTAAAAAACATGCAAAAATCTTATGTTTTGAAGGGTAGACCTTAACTGTCATTCTTGTCAGAAAAAAACCACTTTTGTTGGCCACACTGACCTTAGACTGAACTCCTCTATTCTTGCACTGCTCGGTCTTGATCTTGCAGACTTTGAGCTGGTTTTGCTCTTGCTTATTCTGACCAGTCTGCTATATCACGAAACATAAATATCAATCAGTTTGAGCAATATTTATATTTCTGTTGTAGAATTTGATATCATTTTATTGATTTTGAATATTTAAATTTGTAGAAAATTAAATTTGGATTCGGCGCATTGTGTAGCACCGTCTGTAGTGCGAATAGATAATGAATTTAAGGCTCCACAACCGAAGAAAGCTAGAAGACAACCCCCAGCGAAGAAAAATACTAGGTATGACACTTCATTGAGTTTGTTAACGAAGAAATTTTCGGATCTGTTGGAGAGGAGCCCTAATGGCGTGGTAGACTTGAATAAAGCGTCTTATGAATTGAAGGTAGAAAAATTTTGTCGAACACTATACTTTTCTGTCCCACCTTAAGTTGTGGTTTGTTGAATTTAGGGTTTCTTTTTTTACTAGGTGCAAAAACGCCGGATTTATGACATCACGAACGTACTAGAAGGTATCGGTATATTAGAAAAGAAATCGAAAAATAATATTCAATGGAAAGGAGCGCGTGGACAAAACAGTAACTATCTAACATTAAAGAGAAAGTTACAAAGTCTGGATTGTCTGGAAAATGATCTAGATAGGATGATAGTGTCTGCGGAAAGCGAATTAAGTAAATTGACAAATGACAGGTCAGTATAAACGTCAAATAATTTTGTATATAAAATATCTTTGGTTCATTTGACATATATATTGTTCACTAGGATGTATCAACCTTCAGAGTTCTTCAACAATAACGCTTTACTATGGTTTATTTACGATAAAAAGACGATGACGTTGCCAAGCTGTAGTTTTTTTCTTACTTAACGAAAACTAGAAAAGTTAATCTGATGTTAGATTGACATTTACATTCAAATATGTAATAATAATAATCATAATAATGAATACAAATAGCGAATACTATTACTTACGTCTCTTACAGCAGTAAGCGGGAGAAGCGGGCCCCCCATTTCGGCATTCTCGTTCAAAATAGCTTAACAAATATGTTACCATCTCTTGACATTAACTGTTCAGCAGCTTAGGCATTTGATTAACTACACACTGCAGATATGCCTAAATAATTAGTTATGAAAATGTTTTTTTTAATCTTGAAGAAACAATGAATTTAAAAGCACCAAAAAGCTTGTAAATATTAGACGATGATCGAATGTCAATAAACGTCAAAACAAACTGGGGAATTTTATCAGTTGATCTGACAACGCCTTGAAGTTTTGCTAACCCGTTAGCTGTAAAATGCCCTGGTTGTTGAGGATAAATTGTATTTACGACTGGTGAATTAATATCTTCTGTATGTTCCTTGTGGTATATCATTCTTTTTTTAATTTCTTGGGAAATTAAACCACAATATTTTTAAATTCTTTATTTCAACGTTGAAATAAAGAATTTAAAAATATTGTGGTTTAATTTCCCAAGAAATTAAAAAAAGAATGGTGAATTAATATTTATTATGATAAGCAGGAAAGTAACTGAATATTTCATCATCGTCTTTTTATCGTAAAAATCCCTAGCAATTAAATTTCCAAGGTAACTTGGTGTTCGAAAACTGTTAGTGGCTCATGGTTTAGGGAGGTGCAAGTAACGACAGGATCTTGGTTGTACTTCTTAAAGAGCACTGTAGACTCAATCAACCATAATATACAGGTTTTGTGAAGAATATGATTAAACCTCGTCATAATATTCTTTTTTTAATTTCTTGGGAAATTAAACCACAATATTTTTGAATTCTTTATTTCAACGTTTCGGTAGCGTTCCAGCTATCGTTGTCAAGAAAAAATGAGTAGAAATTAATTTTTTATCCCTAACTGACACAACAGAAAAAAATTGACAACTAGACAATCAAAAATTATTTTGGAGTTTAAGACTGCAAAATTTTATTATCAAATTTTTATTAAGGTCCATTCATAGTAGATCATATCTGTGGCAAAATGTGGTTTAATTTCCCAAGAAATTAAAAAAAGAATGAATAATATACCACAAGGAACATACAGAAGATACTCGTCATAATAGTTCCTCAGCGACTGTTTTTGATCTTACAGGAAAAAAACATGAACATTGCAATTTAGGGAAGATCTGGGGTTTGAAATATGTAGTCCACTATTGAGGACAAGGAACTCAACATAACATAAAGCCACATAAAATAAATTTAACAGATCTTCTATGTTGTGGAGTTACATAAAAATATCCAATTGCATAGAACTGCAGTTATAAAAGAATGTTAGGAGAAAATGCTGCTCAGATTTAATTTACAAATAATAAAAACAGGGTTCATGTTGAATATATTTTGGGGAGATTGGATGTTCCATCAATAGAAGTTGAGATAATACACATAGATTCAAAAGTTTTGCATCATCATTTTTTTTGCGCTAACAATTTTTTGTTGGCTTGTTTATCAATGTTTACCATTTCAATATGTTCCATATTTTTTGCAATATACAGATGTTAACAGTTTTTTTTTGTAAGATAACATTTTTAGTGCGATCATTTTAACATTCAAGGCATTTGATTTTTACGATTTTAAGTGCAAACATGATTCGTCAAGTCATAAGTGAGATTGACCGTGCAAGAATAGTGGCTTTAGTTGAAGAAGGTCATTCTCAAAGGTTCGTGGCAAACAGAGTTGGCGTTTGGCAAAGTGATGTGTCTCGTGTATGGAATCGCGGTATCTCCAGACCAATTCTCTTCGTGATAGACCTAGAAGCGGTAGAAGGCGTGTTACTAATCAGCGGCAGAACCGCTATATCCACTTAAATATCCGAAGAAACCCGACCATGGCAATACCAGCACTCCAAAGAGATATGAGACATGCGTTGGGAGTTCAAGTATCGATCTCGACATTACGAAGACGAATACTTGCGACAGGTTTAAGGTGTCGCCGACCAATAAGAGTACCCAGACTACATCCTGAGCACAGAGTTCACCGACTACAGTGGGCTCAAGAACACGCGACCTTGCCTGAAGAATTTTGGAATTCGGTGTTTTTTTCCGACGAGACAAGGATTTGTTTGGTACAAGATAGCCATCGAAGACGTGTGTGGCGGGATCCAACGAGAGTTGCTCAGCTTGCCCATGCTCGCCCCGTGCCGCCCTTCAGAGAAGGAAGTGCTATGTTTTGGGCTGGTATCATGTTAAATGATCGCACAGAATTAATTCATGTGGAGGGAACGATCACTGATGATAGGTATCTCAGAGAGATTCTACATCCTCACGTGAGACTATGGCGCGCAGGTGTTGGCAATTCCTTCGTTTTTATGGACGATAACGCCCGACCTCATCGGACCAGAGCTGTAAATGACTATCTTGAAACTGAAGGGATCAATCGTTTGAACTGGCCTGCCCTATCTCCTGACATGAATCCCATAGAACATGCTTGGGACATGCTTGCCAGGGCAGTGGCAGCACGCAGAAATCCACCCAGGAGTATACAAGAGCTTGTTCATGCGGCCCAAGAAGAATGGCGAAATATTCCTCAACAGAATATCAATAATTTGGTAAACAGCATGGGCAGGCGACTTCAAGCTTGCATAAATTCTAGAGGTGGAAATACTCTTTATTAAAAGTTCTCATGCAGGTTCTCACTTAACCTTTTCTTCAAAAAGAATCAATTTGTATTTAATTTATTTAATTTCTAAGAATACTTTTTATGTTTAAAGCAAGTTTATTATTGGATAATAAAAATTTTTGACAAATATACACGTTTTTTTTTTATTGAAACTAATTATTTGATTAATCTCTGATCCATTTATAATGAACACATTTTTTTTTTCGGAGATTTGGGGTGATGCAAAACTTTTGAATCTATGTGTAGTTTGGGCATATGATGAAGTTGAAAAAAATGTTACTCCGCCTTTAGAATTTCCATTAAATAGTGGAATTCCTTTGAAACCTAATAATTCCTGCTTTCAGATTTGGTTACGTAACTTACCAGGACCTCCGATCCATCGACTCCTTCCGAAACAAAACGGTAATGGCGATCAAAGCGCCTCCGAGCACGCAACTTTCCGTGCCAAGAACGGAAAGGTACGAGGACAAATACAGCATCCAAATGAAAAGTGAAACGGG
>CAJUYH010009724.1:0-11186 GCA_910591685.1 Galerucella tenella
TATTATTATTATTATTATTATTATTAGCCATTGGAGAATGGACAGTTCATGCGTGGGTCGCTATTAAAGATAAAATTAGCACAACAAGAAATGTCATCAAAGCTAACGAGAACGCCAATAGACAAAAGGTTCATGATTTTCTTGATAGTCTACGAAAATTGGAAGCACATTATTGTAGGAAAGATACAGCCAAATTATATTTAGAGCCTATGTGGGAATCAAAATCTAAATTGTATACAGAATACTTAAACTTCTTGGATTTAAATATTGAATAACAGCATTCAGTATCAAAATTTGTATTCTGGCAAATTTTTGATGAAATGAATTTAGCTTTATTCCGACCAAAGAAAGACCAGTGCGATATCTGCTGTGGCTACAGAACAAAAAATGTTACTGAGATTTCCTACAATAGACATATTGAACGTAAAGATGAGGCGAGAAATGAGAAAGAAAAGACAAGGCAAATCAAGATCCATCTGTAGTGGTGTTTACGATTGACCTACAAGCCGTATTACTTTGTCCTTTTTTAAAAGCATCAGCACTGTATTATAAAACGAAACTTCTTGTACACAACCTAACTATTTATAACCTAAGAAATCGTGACCGATTTTGCTTTTTGTGGGACGAGACTCACGGAGGCCTTAATGCTGACGAATTTTGTAGTATTTTGTATGATTTCATTATCCATAATATTGACAGAACCGTAGTAAAAGAAGTAATTTTCTACAGCGATGGTTGCACATACCAAAACCGCAATGCAATTTTATCTAATGGAGTGCTTCTAGCTACAGTAAATACAGGATTAATTATTACTCAAAAGTTTTTAGAAAAGGGTCACACCCAAATGGAGTGTGACTCGATGCACGCCACAATTGAACGACAACTAAGAAATAGGGAGATCTATTCTTCAGCTGGATACGTAGAAGAGTGCAAGACAGCTCGTACGCATCCTAGACCATACCAAGTAAGGTACTTGGAATACGACTTTTTCTCAAAATTTAAGGATGTCCCTTATGTAAACTCCATACGTCCTGGTAACCGTGTTGGAGATCCTGTTGTAGTGGATTTTTGTGCAATACAATACCATCCTGAAGGTACGATGCAAGTTAAGAAAAAATTCTCAGATAGTTACGAGGATTTACCCAGGCGTATTAAAAAACCGAACGCCACTGACAACTTCATGAAATTATATACCAGAAGAAATTCTATTAAAATACAGAAATTCAATCATCTTCAAGAATTAAAGATGGTCATTTCAAAAGATATTCATTCATTTTATGATGAGCTGCCACACTAAAAATAAACTTTTTCTTTATTTTGTTTAGTTAAAAAAATTATGTTTCTGCACATAAAATTGAAAAACTGTCGGCAAAATCAATTTGCAGATTTTTTTTTGGAGGCAATTTTTTTTATATCAAGAAGACTAGAAACAAAGTTGTTACTACTACAAACAGTTATAAATCATATTTTCTTATTTTTGTTTTTATACTATTTTTCAAGTGAGGTTCAAATACTTTTTCAATATTACTGACAGTATAAAATATCTTCCAGAAATTGAGAACTTACCTGGATAAAATGGTATCTGAAGCACAGAATGCTTTAAATGCTAAAAATGATAATAAAAAGGCTCACAAAACAATAGTTAAAGGAGCCTTCTGCAATCTTTCAATTTTTAATAAAAGAAGAGTGGGAGAGTTACATCGGATATTACTACATATAGAAACACATGTTAATGAGAAGGCCCAATGTGGTGATTTTGACAAATTATTATTACTATGTAAGCAAATCCTAATAAATGAATTAAAACGAATTAAAATCCGAGGGAAAAGGAGACGTCCTGTTTGACGAAAATACAAAAAAAGCCATAGACTCAACCATAGGGTTTCGTGACAATTTTCGTACTACTGGTAATAACTACTTATTTCCAACACCAAATACAGAAAGTTCCATAAGCGGATGTCATGTATTTCGAGAACATGTTGGACGATCCCAAGAAACCATGTTCATCAACTTCAACCCGATTACGGAAGCATTTAGTAACAATTTCCCAAATTCTCAAAATGAATAATGAAGACTTAGAGCAGTTGTCGTCTTTTATGGGACACACAACTAAAACCCACCAAGAATGGTACAGATTACCTCAAGATTTGTACCAAACTACAAAAGTCGCCAAAGTACTTTTATTGTCACAAACAAACTCAATTGAAGCTTATAAAGGTGAAGAACTTGAAGAGCTGAGCGTCGATATAGATACTTTTGAAACAAACTAAGAGAAAAATAGTGAATCTGCAAACGAAGATCAGCTGATAGAAGCAACAACTTCTCAAACAAGTAAAAAAGAAAATGAAAAAGACAAAAAGTAGATAAAGAAAACAGTGAAAAAGTGGTCCCCAGAAAAAAAGGGAGCTGCACAATTCTTTTTCAAGTCTAATATAAAAAAACGCATCCCTCCAAAGAAAAATCAAATATTAGATTCAATGAAGCTATATCCCACTCTATTTGGCGAAAGAAAATGGGATTCGATCAAAATTTATATTTGTAATCAATACAACAAACAAAAATAGGTACTTCAATTTAAACAGATTTTATCTACAGCATTAGTATACAGGGTTTTCCAAGATTTCATGTAGTGTAATTGGAAAACCTGAATATTTATTTTCATTTGAAAATCGGAAAATGTTAACTTGGGTCTGGAATACTAACAATTAAGAAATACTTAAAACCAACTACGTGATTATTGAGCTGTGGCGTAATCGAACTGAAAAGCTAAATTAATAGGGGCTGAAAGTTAGTCAAAACGTTATATGATTTTTTATTCCAAATTCAACGGAGTAGCACAACGATGGTATTGATATGGAAAATTATGTGACATTTTGAATTTAACATTGAAATTGTGAGAATTCTGTAAGAGGCGTTAAAAATCACCTCTTGCTTCAACGCATGTCTCAACATAGGAGGGTTTAAAGTAGTTGAGTACATTGTGGATGAGGGTTAGAAATAAACTGAACGAAAAGCAATCTGTTATCATCATTTAATGAGTACCCTTAAATAACAATTAAGAGTTTACTACCAATATTACATTTAATATCTAGATATAATACACCCTAAACAGGGGATCATTTTAATTTTAATTTTAATGTTATCCTACGAACTTTTTACTTTGTGACGTCAATGTGTTGTCAAAGTTTCTTGTATAAATTACCTGACGAGTAAGTAATTCTTTATCTACTTCTTTTACATTTTCCAACTTTATTACTTACTTGCAGGTAAGCACTGAAGATGGCTTAACAGCCGAAAGCGCTCTACGATTTTAATAAATTAATATTTACACAGAATACAAATATGTTTTCTTGACTTTATAGATTACTTAAATCCAAAAAAAACTGAGAAACAGGTTTGTTTTGCATGGAATTCAAAATGAAGAGGTTGCTTGAGAAGTGCAACAGAAAGCAACGTAGGGGAAACAGGATTGATTGTCTCCAAAATACTACCTTGGATGGGATATTTACCAGATGGTGTTATTTTCAATGAAAATGGTGTGCCAATTAAACTGCTGGAAATCAAGTGTCCACACATAGGTTAGTATTTCTCTGTACAAAAAGAATTGTATTGTGTGTATGTTGATGCATACATTTTATTCTTCGAACAAGTACTTACTATTGTGTAAAAATAAATGAACTACCAGGTGTAATTTATATGAGCTGAACATAGTAGTGAAAATTATTCATGTTGATATCCTCCCATATAATTGTTGATAAATAATGTGATAAGTATATAGAATGGTTGTATGCAGTTATACTTTTTAGGAAAAGCTTCAGCTGAGGACTTTTACAAGGTTTGTAACTACCTAACCACAATCGGAAAAAATTAAGTGGTGTTAAGGAAAAACACAAATATTATGGCCAAATTCAATTTGGCATGGCCATTATGAATCTAAAGGAATGTGACATTATACTTTATTCCACAAAATTTGAAAACATGTTAATACTTACTGTACAACAAGATGAAGTATTTACTACTTGCATAATAGATAAATTACAAAATGTATATTTCAATTATATGTTAGGGGAGGGTCTGCAACAGTGGCCACTATCTCGCGAATTTCTCACTTGGAAAGATTAGGTGTTGCCATCTAGTACAGAGTGTGTCAATGATACAATTACAATGCCTGCAAAGTTATATGCCTGAATTTTAAGATTTTCTGTTTAAAATCAGCTTAACCTCAAATTGTGTATGTGAAGTAAAATACAGCAAGCAAGTGAATTTTTTTTAGTGATAAAATAAATGCTCATCCAAGTGAACTGGTGTTGATAGCTTATACCTAATACATGTAAGTATAGATTTATATAATTATCTTTTGATTGCATAAACTAGTTTTTGTTTATCTCTTCACTCTTCAAAAACATGTGCTTGTTGGTACAGTGCCATGTTAAATGTAGGTACAGTGGTCACTACTTCATTTTTTAAATAAGGGGTGGCCACTGTACCTTGCCTAAAACATTATTATTTAGTACAATAATGTAAATGTAGATCCCATTTATTCCAGATATTATTTTGGAAAATACCTCGCCGAAAAGTCACAGATGTTAAGATTGGAAAAACTGGGTGCTACTTCACGTATCCCGATGTTCCAGATTCAGCCATAGTTCCAGTTAGTGATATTGTACTACATTTATCTCAACCTATTAAAGTAGGAGGAACTACTAGAACAGCAAATTTATTTTCTTTTTCAATTAATTCAGCTATATATGATGTCTGTTAACTCTTGGCCATTAGAAGTTAATAAGCTCAAGTTGCTTTCTGTCTAAGTATTTAGGTTGTATTTTTGTGATAGAAATTATTTTTATATTTTTAAATAAACCATTATTTTAGCAATTCTAGTCTATTTTCAGTTTCTTCTCCCAATTCCTAAACAGTAGTGGCCACAGTACCATACTCTAGTGGCCACTGTACCATCATTGCATGTACAGTGGGTACTTTGCAACACATTTTTGCAGCTACAACTTTTTTGATAAAAATAACTTTTTTCAGCTTCATAATGGAATGTTATAGAGGTAAATATAGTAATTGCTGTTTAGCGAAATCAAATTCTATAAAAAAATTTATTTTGGTTATTATTGATTTTTTTGGAAAAAGGTGGCCACCGTTCCAGACCCTCCCCTACCCCAATTTTGTAAAAGAATAAAACAATTTGAATAGAAATGTGTTTTAATAAAGTTTAACATTTCAGTTGTACTGGTACCTACTTACAAAAATTTGTCCTCACCGAAAATTGGATTCGATAAATTTACAATAGCAATAGCAATTTACAATAGTTAGTATATTATCGACTTGAGGCACAAGAGACAATGGGAAAGGTTTATTAAAAATTTCAAACGCTTTCATCCGTTGGTTGGATCTTTCTATATGAACTCTTGACCTGGCAATCTTTGCATTTAATAAGGCCTCTTGACGGCTAAATTGATTTTGTTTTCGAAGAAAAGGAGGCTGTATAATTTCTACACCTTCGGCTTCAGCAATTTCTCCAATTAGAAAGCCTTTGTCGACCATAATGTTGTCCACAAACTGATCACACAGTTGGAGTATTGCGCTTTGTTGGAATAGTTCTTCATCTGAGGTTCTGCCACCATATGCCTTACTAACATAAGTGATTAGACCAGCTGGTGACACTCCCGTCAAAACTTCAATTGTATGTCTCTTTTTATAATGAGAGTGAGTTTTAAGCCTACAACTAAGACATTTAGCTTGTTGAAGAGGAATTTCCGTGCAATCAAGTACTACTCTTGGTTTTCCAAAGCCTTCAAAGCATAGAGGCATATTCTTCAGTACTTCCTCTTTGGATGGCCAATTTATGGCATACTGGAGAACTTAAGCTAGTTTTATTGAAGTCTCGTGAAAAATGGTGCGGCATGAAGCTTCATTCACTTAAAATAAAATGGAATGGACATTGTAACGGCTGCCAGTTTTCAATTTCATAAATGTAAATATTACTTGGTCCTTGAGTGACATAACTGTTCGCTTCTCCCCATTTTTCGGAAATATCTCTGCGACCAATTCAACAGTGGTGTGCAATAGTTCGAAAGACTGTAATCCAGTCAGCGTAGATAAATCTTTAGTGGTGACTATGGAGGGCTATAAGAAGGAGATAAATCGACATAGGCGTGTTTTGAAATTTCTGGCACTACTTTTATGTTCGTTCAAGTTTTTAACGTAGGTGGCGCATAGTTCGATGTGATGCTACTTTATCGTTGTGTTGTATTGAAAGTTTGATGATTTGTGAGATTTTTTAATTAAATCTGGTCAATATTTGAATCTTTTAGTAATATTTATTAACAATGAGTGATAAAAAAGTGAATAAGGACAGAGTTTGTTTTGTTCCGGGACGGGTTTTGACGGGTTATTCTTCCAATAAAAAATCCAACAAAATAGCGAATGACATCAATCCCAGCCTCTTTAAAGCTCCTAATGTAAGTATATAAGTTTAATACAAATTCACGCAGCATATTGTCCATGCAAAATGCACAACCTTCAAAAATTTAAACAGACAGTAAAACATTTGTATTAATGATAATGGTAATATTGAACATTACCATTACGTATATATACATTCTACTCATTACATATGTTTTTCTTCTAGGATACTGAAGTTTTAAAAGCTTGGAATAAAGTAATTCCCAGAGAGGATAAGATACTTGGCTCCAATAACGTTGTGTGTGCTTTACACTTTGCCGAAGATGAGATCTTGAATTTTTATAAAACTAAAATGCCCGATGGTTCAATACACAAGATAAAAAGGGGGAGACCCAAGTTAAAAGATGGTTCTGTGCCAAGTATATTTCCAAATTTGCCTTCTTATTGATCAAATAGTAAAAAAAGACGAAAATCACCATGTGAACGAACTGAGGTCACAGAGATGAAAAGAAGTAAAATGGTCCCAACAAATGAACCTGCAAGTTTAAATACACGTGTGGAAGGTATAACATCTGGACAAAATGAAAATAAAGCTTGTGAGGTCCCACTAGTAACTTCTAGAGAAGAAAAAAATTCTAACTTGTTTCAACGCCTAAAAGATAGTTTACACAAAATTTTAACTCCAAATGGGTCTTGGTCAGGCAGTTTCTTGCCTGGAAGAAATGAAATTATTTTTGCAGAATAGGATGAAACTTATACAACAACAACAAAAATTATTATACACCATGATATGTCTTATAAGGTATACTCCCGGGCATAGGTAGTATATTGGCTTTTTTATTTTGGTTACCTTAATTGTTTTTTAGGTGCTATTTGGATCAGTTGAAGTTAAAATTGTAGGTAGAGATAGAATTATTGGTGATTTGGAAGATATAATTAAATTAATGAATCAAATGAGAGTATGTGCAGAGGCTGAGATACGAACAAGGTAAAATGTTAAATTCATTTTAATAATAAATCTTTCATGTTAGTATCTGAATTTTGGTAATTTTGTCTTAGGAGATTATTTTGGGAAGATCTTAACATCAAAATCGATAAGATACCTCCGGACTGCCTCCCATTTTAAATTTAAGGTGATTTTGTGCCATAAGCAGGTTCAAAACTAGTTACTCTAGAATATTTTATTTAAAGGTTTTTTGCTCAGTGTAGTGGGCTATAAATGAATTATACCTAACTATTTTTCTTAGGTTGTGGCAAATTTTCTTCAGTTTGGATTTTTCGTCACTTTTTAGTTATGATCTGGATTTTTTCACCACTATTTAGTTGTAGTCTTGGTTTTATTTGGTTTAGAAGAATATTATTTACTTCAAAATACCTAATCTGTTTAATGTGCATCAGAATAATAGATTCTGATATGGAAAAAAGTAATAAAATTAGTTATTTTAATTTTTAGAAAACCTGATTCATGTTCTGGTAATTTACCACCAAGAAAACCTGGACAGAAAGGAGCACTTATAAAATATTGTGAACATTTCAAGTTAAAGCATTGCATTGCTAGAAAGGGAGTAATTAAACCGTTCATTATTAAGCGACACCAAAAACTCAAGGGGGTTGTACGTTATGTCACTCGAAAAAATTGTAGATTGGAACAGAAAGTATAGTACTTATCAGGGTTTTGCTTTTATTTCTTTTTATTTGTTTATTGTTTTTGGTTACAAAACTTATAACCGAGGTAGAGCAATGTAAAAAAAAATGTGCCACATGGACCTCTGACTCTTTAGGACAAATAATATCAGAACTGCCAACATCTCAACAAGAAGCAGTTAGAATGTGTTTTGCTGCTTCTAAAGCAACAAATCCAAGAAATAGGCGTTATACCCTTGCATGGATGTATGAATGTCTTTTAATAAGAATTAAAGGAAGAGCCACATATGATCATTTGCGAAAACAAAAACTCCTACCACTTCCTTCAAGCGTAACTTTGAATAAATATATTAGAAAAATGAATGGATGTTATGGTTTTCAGAAATCAACTTTTGAGCTTCTTCGAAAAAAGTCATGCTGTATGAGACCAGAGGAAAAAAGGGGTATTTATTTATATTTCTAGAAGCCTTTTTGTTTACTTTTTGAATTGTTTACCAAAGGTACACTTCTTATAGATGAGATGAAATTAAATGAAACCTTGGCATTTGATAGTAAAACATTAAAAATTAATGGTTTTACTGATTTGGGACAATACACACTGTAATGTATGTATCCTACTATGGATACTTGGTGCATTAGAAGTGTGGAAGGGCCTCTGACTAGGTGGTGTTGCTGGTCACTTGGTGTGTCATCTCACAGGAATAGAAACAACTACTGGAATCACTGGGTCATGTTCTCTTTATTACCTTACTTTACTATTATACATTAACCCACTTATTACTAGTACTAATTAGAATATTAATTAAAATGATTACGATGAATAGAATACACTTTGAATGTCTTTAGGACATCTTAGAATAATTAAGTAATGAATTAGAATTGATTAGAATAATTTAGAATATTTTAGAATGATTTAGAATGAATGTTAAAACACTTTCGTTAACATATTTATACGACGAGTCAAGTTCAGCGTTTTGTAAATATGAAACAATTCTGTTTATGTTTATTTCACGCTCTGAACTTGACATCCTACGTGAGACCTTTCTCTTTCATATTGGTCAACGATTCATGCTTTATAGAAATTAGCTTCAAGGGAATTTATGTCTTTATTCATAATAATACCATAATAATAATTTAAATAATTAATAAATAATATTTCAGCCAAAAGGCATCACACCTTCCCCTTTTACAAAAAGAATAAATTCCGTTGAGCTTCCTTTCCCCCAATGAAATGAATTTACAATTATCCTAAAAATAGATGATAGATGATTATTAAATAATGTCATTAACCTATGGTAACATATATTTATAATCTAATGTATGTCCATTGTCATTAAAATTGTTTACGATAACTTAATTGTTTGTCTTGTTTATTTATAATCACTTAATGTTTTTGTTTACGATAACTTAATTGTTTGTCTTGTTTATTTATAATCACTTAATGTTTTTATTTACTATCACTACTTGTTTGTTGTGACCTATTCATAATTGTTTGTAAACACAACCGCACTTCTGACACTACTTACAAAATTTTAAGTCATTTTACAATAACGATGGATTCTGTTTTTGTGTATTTCTTTTATCACACCTGATTCTAATTTAACTTTACAGTTAACCTCACTCACCTCTGTAACTGTAAATGGACCTATATATTGAGATTCGAATTTGGTTCTATTTTCCCTCTTTACTAAAACTGAATCCCCTATTTTAAAATCAACTGGATTAGCTACCTTACTATTTTGACTTTGTCTACTAAGTTTATATTTGGTTAAATATTTCTCTGCTCTCTGATGTGCTACCTACAGTTTATATTTTAACTCATTCTGATATTCATCAATATTATAGCATGGCTCAATGTCGTTCGTGAGATTCTCGGGTAAGTTAGCACGTCTCCCGAACAATAATTCAAATGGCGTATAACCATGATAAGAGCTTGGAGTCGTATTATAACAATAAGCAAATAATTTGCACCATTCATCATCCTTACTTTCATTTATAAAATGTCTCACATACTCATTAAGCGTTCTATGTAATTTCTCACAACCTCCTATAGATTGATGATGACATGCTGTTGAATAATTATGACTAATATTTAACATTTTAGTTAAAGCATTGAATATTTCATTTTTATATTCTGTGCCTAAATATGTCCTAATCTGTTTCATCAGACCGTAATTTGGTATGAAATTTTCAAAAATTCCACGAGCTATCGTGTTCGCTTCTTTGTTTTTAACTGGAATTATTACTGCATATTTCGTTAATTCACATAACATTGTGATGCAATAACGGTTACCATTTTCACTTTGTGGAAAAGGACCGACCGTATCTATATATGTTATATCCCATGGTTTTGCTGCTGTATCCGTTAATACAAATTCTTCTTTGTGATTATTTTTCGCTTTATTGACTTGGCACTTGTGACATTGCTTAATATATTTTCTCACATCTTTTTCCATGTTTTTCCATCTAAAATTCGCTCTTAATTTTTTCAATAGCCTGTTATTTCCTACATGACCTCCAAATAAAGGATCATTATGATAAGTTTCTAAAATCTGTTGCTTTTCTTTTTCTTCTTCCACCATCTTAGGTATATCTCAAATACATATTTGTACGTTTCTTAACGTATGGTTTCCTTTTTCCATAAACTCTTTTATAGTGCACTGTGTGAAAATAATATCATTCATATAAATTTTCATCCTTTTTATTCCATTTTTTACCGCTAGCTTATCAAGCTGAACTAACGTTTGACCTAAATCAAAGTTAATTATATCGGTATTAAGTAAGGCTTGGCTAAATTTCATCCTGTTTTTGATCCGTATGTTCATCCTTAACGAAACACGGTTATTTTCAAATTGCAGAATTGGTAATTTATGCGCCTCTAAATTATTCAGTACTTTATATACTGCTGGCTTGCGAATATCTTCCTTTATTTCTGTGGAAACTATTCTATCTTCTCTTGTAGGCTGAGCTTTATTCTGACGAGTTTTTGATCTCGTTATTGCTAAAACGTGAGCATTGTCAATGTACAAGTCTTTTAATTCATTCACGGATATCCTTGAAATGCTGTCCGCATAATTTGAATTTCCTTTCAAATATTGTATTTCGAAGTTGTATTCTTCTAGGTCTAGTCT
>CAJUYH010009724.1:11286-24603 GCA_910591685.1 Galerucella tenella
GATATATCTGCACCTGTATCTAATATAAAAGTATCTATATTATCCGATATGTCAGTTTTAATTTGCACAAAGTTTGAAAGACTAGTGCTGTCTCCTCTAGAGTCCTTTCTTAAGTGTATCGACTATTTCTCTCAGAGAGTTCTCAGTAGTAATCAAAACCCTGGCTTTTCCAGTCAGTCTTGTTTTCACGAATAACACAGCATTTCTCTCATGCTCTGCTGCGTATACTTGGAGTAAGCTAACCGCATCTACAAAAGACTGTAGTTTGCTTGTATCTCCATTAAACTCGTTTGGTAATATCTTACCAGCTAAATTGAAAAAATCATTCATACTTAATGCCATTTTATCTTTGCTTGTTGCTTCTAATACCTCTTTATTAATTAAATTATTACTCGTAATTAATTGAGACGGAACTTTATACCGACAATCTAACACTTGAAATGCTTTCTCTACCTTATCTCTGATTTTGTCAAAATAATAATATCAGAACTGCCAACATCTCAACAAGAAGCAGTTAGAATGTGTTTTGCTGCTTCTAAAGCAACAAATCCAAGAAATAGGCGTTATACCCTTGCATGGATGTATGAATGTCTTTTAATAAGAATTAAAGGAAGAGCCAGCAGGAAGCAATAGGTATAAAATGAAATCATTGAATGTGCATGATGCATGACCAATTATTTATTTAAATCATCTGTAACAATTTCAAGACTCAAAAAAATTTAACAGTGTCAATCAAATTGATTGTGATGAGGAGCCCCCTAATAAATATATTGTAATTGAAAATATTGATCTTCCACAACCAACACAACAGGCAGTTTTGGAACCTGTTGTCAGTGCTGTTGTAGAAAAGCCACAAGAATTATAATTACTCCTTGAACAGACCATAGTAGGAAGGGCTATCAAGAGCATCTACAAGGTTGAAAAACAGCTAGATTCAAGATGTCAATCTTATCTAGCTGATATAATCATCCAACATTATGTGAATGTTGTACATTTCAGGTATGTTTTGGTTTTATATTAAGTTATACAGTGTGTTGCATAGAAATTGTGAATAAGTAGATAATATATAATAATTGGTGTGATGCTTTTAGGAGGCTGCAAAATTCGGATTTCAAGAAGATCTCCCAAGACATTGCAAAACGAATTACCTGAAGTATATTATATTGCACCAATCAGGAAGAGAAATTCCAGGAATAATAAAAGTATTGTGGCAAGAGGAAAGCTTATTGATAAATACAGAAACAAGCTGAGTCTCTTGAGGAAGGCGAGCTCTTTGCCATCAAGATTATTTGATGAAATTGACGAAACATATGACTCAAGTCATGTTACTGATGGTATGTATATTTTACTATTATTATTTATATCCTGTTTATTATTATATAAGTATTCTTTTATTAATAGAATGAAACTTATTATATTTTATCAGATAAACATGTAGACTGTGAAGAAGATATAACCTGGCTTAAGAATAACCACGCTCCTTGGACAGAGGTTCAAGATAAATGGACAAAGACATTTCCAATTCGACAAGCCTTGTTGTCGAAAGAAGTTGGATTACAAGAATTAATCGACGAATTGCCTATAATTAAAGCTCCGTTGGGATACACTCTCATTGATTCCGATTTCAAATCAAGATTTTCTGAGAATTATCAAAAAATTTTCAGTACATATGAATCAGTCTTTGATGGCTTACTGGAGATACGTAAGAAATATCTTACACCAGCAGATAATTTAATCCGATATAATTCACTCTCCTGATGTTACTAAGGGTGAAAAATTGGAACAATATTTATTTTATACTTATCACTTTAAAGTTAATATTTGAATTTGTGGGTATGTTGACTCATTACCAAATTAACTTCCAAGTACCTAAATAATAGATTTCATTCATAAAGGGTATCCATCTCAAAGTGGCCAAATTTATTGAAAAAAACACAAAGTTAGTGGACCACTACTTCAATTTAACCTAACCTAAGTCAAGTTATTAATGAGTTACCTACAATTTGCAGTCAAAGTTTATCAATTGCTAATTACTTAATTTTATAATTTCAGAATCACGACACTTTTTGATGCTGGATATCTTGGTTTCTTTGTTGCCTACAAAATCATTCAATAAGAAATCTAATACTAACTGGCATCCTACAGTTAGTGACTCAAAGGACGGCATATTTATTCAAATTGAGGTGAGTGAAACAATTATTTCTTTTATATTGTCGGATATATTGTTTGTTAAAATTTTTTAAGACCTCCTTTTCATTATCATACCTGATCACACATATAAATGTTATTTGGAGACTTGAATGATGAGGAGTAAAAAATCTGCGAATTGGAATCATGCTCATTTTCAATCAATTATTATTATTTTTCAGATACCTGGTGACCTGGAAAATGTTTTAGAAGCAAAAAGGGCTACTATGAAAAAGTATGGTTTACCCATGTTACCATTTGTTATAGTGGAATCCCCCAACTATACAGAAATAAAAAACGTATATGTAAGCTTTGACAAAATAATTTATAAAGTGATCTCTGTTTTAAAAGCGATAGATGTTTGCTTTCAACTAATACATGTTTTAAATTTACTGTATCCCTTCGAATCTGAACACATTTGGATGTTTATCCAATTATCAATGTATGATATGAAAACCAATTTTGATAACATACCGAATATACTCGATGTCGCCAATAAAATAAAGGTGAGAGAGCAGACAAAACAACATTGGTTCATAATAACTATAGTTCATTTAAAAACCAGGAGGAGTAATTTGAAAAGCCTCACGCACACCACTAAAAGTTACCAAATTAGTTACTAAGGGGTGTGTTCCGAAATAGTCGTGTTCAAAATCTATGAAATATGCCTTGATTGACTTGACGGGGAAACTAGCCAATCGTAGGTAACCCTTATGTACTGAAAATTGTTCTTTAGATGTCGAGTTGAGATGAGATGTAAACAAACCGAGTATTCTTCTATAACCTATTATTTTGATTCTTTCGTATTTGATGTTCTTGAGAGATTAAAATGGATCGTTCATTGTAGTTATATTGAAGGTCTCTGTTTGAAACTATTTATTCTATAATTGTATCAATGCATGTCAATGCTAAAAGATATAACTTTCATATATTCTGGCAAATCTGTGAACAAGTTTTTAAAGCTGGTCATATAATTTGATGTGGAACTGACTTCTATGAGAAAATGATCAAAAACTTATGTATGGGATTGTTTACAATTTCACAACCTCCACATGAAATCACTATCACACTAAATGAGACCTGGACTTGATGTTATTGTATATATAGGGCCATCTTTAATAAATTCTCTTCGTTTTGATATGATTTTTCATCTGATGAATAAAATGGTTCCAGCAAAGTTATTGCTAATTAAAAGTCAATATATTGTTAATGCTTTATTTATTAAAAATATTTTACAACTTTTGCCTCACATCTATATTACAATTTTTCATAATAGTACCTATAAGTTTCTTATGTATATTCCAAAGTTGTACACAATACAAATACATATGATAAATGTTATGTATAAAATCTTATTTATTGGTTTAGATGTATCCTACCAAACATAGTAGTAGAAATATACAATGTCTCTACTTAAGCAGTAACCCATATGGAAAAAAATTTTATTATTCTCAATAACCACACTCTCTTTTTTTTCTTCATAACTCAGTGAATTTGCCATTTTTATTGTAATTTTATAAATACCAACTCACTCAGACACTTAGGTACGTTTAATTATGAGGTATATTATATAAGTATATCCGAGTATATATCCCAAAAGCCTTGTGTCTCAATAGTTCTTTTGCACAAGTAAGTAGTGTATATTTCTACTACTATGTTTGGTTGGATACATCTAAGCCTATGAATCAGATTTTATACATCACATTTATCTAAATGATGAAATGAAACAATTTGATTTGTTAAAATCTACATTATATTAAAATTAAAAGTTTTAATATTAATATAATGTGGATCTTAACAAATCAAATTATTTCATTTCATCATTTAGTATGGATCTACATCAAGTAAAAGCCTCATCTATTCAATATTCAATCACATTTATCATATAAATTTGTATTGTGTATAACTTTGTAAAATAAATGAGGATCTTATACATTGAATTTGCACCTAGCACACACTATTATCCAGAAAATTATCAGAAGATTCTGTATCTGAAGATTCTGTTTCATCTGAGCTTCCAGTGTTGGCAGATATTATCAAAGGCTCTATCATGTCATCCATTATTCCATCCAGTTTGGACATTTTTTGTTCTTCGTTAATGACATGCTGTATACATTTCTGCCAATTTGTAGGAGTTACATTTTCAACTGCTCTCAATAATAGGCCTTTGACATCTGCCAACTTGAAAGTTGTGTTTTTAGCTGCCACTTCATTCTTTATTTGTGCCCATATCAATTCAATGGGATTTAACTCACAATGGTATGGTGGCAGACGTAATACAACTTTGTTGGATGCTTTTGCCATTTCATCGACAACATACAAATTATGGTTATCTTTATGTTGTCGGATTAGGTATAAGAGCTCACACCTCATATTCACATCAAATTGTATATTTTTAGTTTTCAACCATTTCTGCATTTCAGCTTTCCTTGATGACGAAGAAGGAATCTTCTCAACTTTTCGGCTATGATATGATGCATTATCCATTACAATCACAGCATTATCAGGTAACTTTGTCAAAAATGAAATGAACCAATTCTCAAATACCTCTGCGTTCATTTCGTCATGGTAATCTTCCATTTTTTTGCCTTCAAAAACTAAAAGTGCATTTTCTACGAAACCTTCTTCAGAACCAGCATGTAAAATTATAAGGCGTCTCCCCTTTCCTGTAGGAGTTCTCAGGCCGGTGGATAAACCTTCATTAAACGCCTGACGACTACTGGTTACACTCTGGTCCACCCATGTTTTTCCCTTAGTATGGCCTTCATTAGTCCAAGTTTCATCCAAGTAAAAGATTGACCTGTTTTCTTCTCTATATTGTTTTATAGATCTTAAATAGCTCAACCTCCATCGACAGATATCGTCACGCTCTATCAGTATACGTTTACGATTTCTCTTCAGATATCTAAAAATATATTGTATGATAATAGACAGTACATTTGACTTTTCAAAGTTACACACTTACTTGAAGTTAATTTGTTTTAAGAAAGTATATAAAGATGACCGGGACAATTGTATCAAATCTGATCGTTTTTTCAGAGCTTGTAAAATTTTATCAACTGTAGGTAACTCATTATTAAAAAAAAAATTATGGACTATTCTTCGAACTGAATTTTTATACCCATCATCACAATTTTTAAGAAGTTCCGGTCTTCCACCAATATTTTTTGGGCTGGTAATTGTTCCACTGCTACGGTATTCCTTCAATATTCTGTAAACTGTTGACTTTGCTACTCCTGTAGGAAAAATGTTCAGAATTTAATACTATTGTTAATTGGAAAATTATAATGATCACTTACCGGCTGCATGAGAAATTTTCGATATAACATCAACAATTTTGGTATTCGGCATTTCATCCAATATTTGTTTATACATATTTATTATGAATTGTTTTTTTGACATTCCTAAATGGCCTAAGCTTAGCCGTTTTCGTGGTTTTGGCGGACTACGCGAATAACTGGTACTTGGAGTAGAGGGATCCATAATTGCATAAATTCAACACAGGAGTTCTGAAAAGAACTATTTTAGCGTAATAAAGTGGAAAACTAAGTAAAAATGATGAAATAACAAGGAAACGAAAATGAAAACAATAATTTATGACAGAACTGTCAATTATCAGGAGATGTCAATGTTAAAAAGTGTTGTGTGAAACTGGGCGGAATCTGACCAATAAGAAGTCTACAGAATTGCCAACTTAAATTCAAATCACTCCTCCTGGTTTTTAAATAAGGTATAATTGGACATAATATAAATATTAATATTCTCATATAGGATATATTTGTTTCATTATTTCAAAATGCAATGTAAAGCTTGCTCTCATAAATTCTCTGAAGACAAGACATTTATCATTCATATGACAAATCATCGATTTTTAAATTCATTTGAATGTGGATATATAAATTGTTTCAAATCATTCAATAGTTCATCAGCTTTAAAAAAACATCTGGCAAATTATCATGTTCGATATGATTTACCAAATAATTCTATTAACCCAGATTCTGATTCTGTACGCGGAAGCGAGAATTCATCTTCCATAAACCAAATCAAAACAAGACATGATGAGATATTTGACACGACCCAAACAGATTTAGATATTCCATCTCATAACAAAATAGATATTATCAGAGAATCAGAAATGCATTGTCTATTTTTTGTAACCAAACTCTATAAAAATAATACAATAAATAGGTCTGTCATTCAAGAAATTATTGAATATACTTCTGATTTACTCAGCAATATTTTTTCTAACATCAAATCACAAGTTAATAGCTCTAATTATGAAGAATTGAATATATTACTATCACAAGATTTGTTTGAAACATGCAATTCAGAATATAAACGCTTTAAAATTCTTGAACAATCCGAATACTTCATCAAAACAACCAGTTTTTTTGTTGGAAATATGCTTAACAGAAATAGAACTTTAACAGCTGTAGAAAATAAACCTTGTGTAGGACAAATTATACCTCTCCGGAAGGTACTTGGAAAAGTTTTGGAAATGCCATCTATTTTGAATGAAATGTTGAATTTCATAGCAGAAGAAGAAGCAAAAGAGAATGAATTTTCTAGTATATTCAATGGTGCTTGGTGGAAATCAATAAAACCCAGGATTCAAAATAAATTGGTTCTACCAATATATGTTTATTTTGATGATTTCGAAACTGGAAATCCTCTTGGTACTCAAGCTGGGGTTCATAAATTAGGAGGAGTTCATGTTTCTTTTGCCGCAACACCATCAAAATATTCTTCAAGATTGGAAAATATTTTTTTGTAGGGACTTTTTTATTCCTCAGATCGAGTGATGTTTTCTAATAAAAATATTTTTCAACCATTCATCAATGAATTAAAATTTTTGGAGTCTGAAGGTATTATTGTTGAAGGAAAACGAATATTTTTTAATGTGCCACTTTTATTGGGTGATAATCTTGGAATAAATTCAATAACTGGCATGACAGAAAATTTTTCGTCAGTTCATTTTTGCAGAGCTTGCACCTCACCAAAAACTTCAACGCAAATTATGACTTCTGAAAATCAAAATGTATTAAGGAATAAAGTTGGATATATAGTCCATTTAAATGAAAAGTCATTCGGAGTTAAAGAATATTGTCTGTGGAATGACTTATCTTATTTTCATAACACTGAAAATGTAAGTTTTGACATAATGCATGACATTTATGAAGGCATTTGTCGGTATGAATTTGGGAAAATTTTGAAATATCTTATATTTGAGAAAGAATATTTTACATTGAACGAATTAAATAACCGAATCAAAAACTTTGATTTTACTGAGGCAGATATTGGTAATAAATTCCCTCCTATAACTCTTAACCAAGTAGAAAAACAATTCATTATCATGTCTTCTTCTGAAATGCATGCTTTTGTTACTTATTTTGCAATGTTAGTTTATGATCTTATTAAACCTTCAGATGAAGTGTGGCAACTCTATTTATTGTTATTCAACATTGTTCATTTAGTATCAAATCATTTTTTTAGCAAAGATGACCTAATTTATTTGGATCATATAATAAGTGAACATCATGAATTGTATATCAGCATATTTAAATGCAATTTGACACCCAAATCACTTCCTACTTCATTACTCAAGAACTATCAAACAGTTCGGCCCTTTATGGCGACTTTCTTCAATTCGGTATGAAGCCTTTCATAAAATTAGTAAATCTAATGCTAATGTAGTTTCTTCGAGGAGAAATATTCCGCTGACTCTTAGTATTAAACATCAATTGCGATTAGCACACCGTTTAATTTCAAATAAAGGCTTCTCAGATAATATAAGCATGGGTACACACTCGACATTAGGTAAAGAAGAACTTACCCTTTGTCATAGTTTTCCTCAAATTGGAAACACTTTTTCAGTGAGTTGGTTAAGGATTAATGGAATTATTTACAAATCGGGTTTTATCTTACAAGTAGTTCATACCTTCTACTCAGAGCCTAAGTTTGGTAAAATAAAAAAAATACTATACAATAATGATGAGAATATTAAATTTATATATGAACAGTTATTCTGTTGTGGTATTGACAAAAATCTAGAAGCATACGAAATTATTGAGTCATTGGACACATTATGTGATATTATAGATTTCAATAATATTTCTCGCATTATCCCAACCAGCACTCATGTCGTAGGGGATGGTTGCAAATATATTACATCCATGAACCAAGAATAGGTTAGTAACCATAGTTCCTAGTAACTTTTTTTTATTAATTAGTGCGGCACAAAATATCAAAATTTACTTGAATAATCAATATAGGTATTTTGTTGTTATCCATTTAAGAATTTTATTTGTTTTTTATATTTGCATAGGTATAAGAATTTTTCTTTTTTTTTCCAAGTTGTGTTGTATAAAATTTCATGAACATTCAAATGGTTAGTATATTTCGTTACTTTCCTATATATACCGTTTCTTTAAAAAAACTACAATAATTTTGACCCTTTTTTTCATGAAATAATGCGGCACAAAATATCAAAATTGATTTGAATAATCAATATATTTTGTTGTTATCCCATTTAAGAATTTTATTTGTTTTTTATATTTGCATATTATAATTTTTTTTTTCCAAATGTTTTGCATGAAATTTCATGAATGATCAATATTTCTCATACGATGGACTGATAGTTTCTGGAATTTCTCGAAACACAGTTTTTTATATATTTATATTGTATTTTTTGTTGAAATTATAATGAAAAAAAAATGAATAAATCACTTGATTAAAAGATTTGTTGTTTCATTTACCAGCATCTAGGTAGATATGTCATTTTGAAGAAAAGCACAACAATTTATCATTTATATATTAAAAAATCTGTATATAATGGTGTAGAAAACGAATAATAGGTATAGCTATAAACTCTAAAAAAAACAAAGAAATCTTCAAAAATGTCTTAACACTTATTTCATCAATTGCAATGAGATGCCATCTCCAGTAAGATCCTCTAAATAATAAATGTATTAGCAGAAATCACCAAATGCTGATATGGTTTCACTATCTGCTAATATCATGATAACTTTTCGGGACTACTGAAGATTGCAGTCTATAGTTGCTGAAATAAGTATTTGAACATCAATCCATAAATATTGGTAACGAAATGTGAAAGATATTTGTTTATTATTAATAAAGTGGCTTTAGTCATGTTGTCATTGTGAACAAATATATGGGTATAGTAAGTCAATCTGGAATAACAGTGACAGAATATGCAATAACTATATACAATGACTTTGTAATAATAAATAGCATACGGTGTGGTGGAAAAACATATATTCATAGTGATTAATCATTTTTTAATAAAAAAAATATATAAATTTATAGTCAATAACTAATTGTTATGAGAAAATATTCTCATGTAATAGTAAATAATTCTTTATTTATAGAGTGAAAACAAATAATTTGTTTTTTACCAACAAACGTTTAATAAGCCATATTTCAATAACGGATTTGGTGATAGTTAATTAGTCTTAGTGATTGTAACCAAACTGTTCTTTCAGTGTGAGGTCCCCGTTATATAACCCTATTTTATGCAGGTGATCTTCTACCGGGGTATGACCCGTTAAATAACCTGTAATAATTCTTAGCTTATTCCTACTGATATTCAGTAGTTCTTCGGCCCGTTTTACACATGTGTCACCTATGAAGTTTTTACTGTGTACCTGCTTTGGAGTGTTCCTCCACTAAAGTCTATGTTGGCTTTGTACCCATTTTTGTATTTGCCCTTCTTTGTGGTCCCAAGAGCTGGTTCTGGTCCAACATAAGCTGTTGCTGAACCTCTTCTCGCTAGTTCATCAGCTTGTCCATTTCCAGAAATACAATTATGTCCCGGCACCCACACTAATCTTACTTTAATGTGGTCTGCTAGTTCTTTCTGGCATTCTTCTACCAGTCTGGATGTTACCTTGCGGCTGTTTAAAGCTGCAAGGGCTGCCTGGCTGTCAGGTAGTATGTGTATCCTATGAGTGTCAGTCCTATATTTGTTAATTTTGACACATCCTACGATAGCATAAATCTCTGCCTGAAATACAGAGGTATGTTCGCCTATGAAAAGGAGCATCTCGTCTTTCTCATTTCACTATACACACCTGCTCCTGTCCCTTTCCCAGTCTGTGACCCGTCTGTGTACCAGGTCTCTCCTCGGGGAAGCTTCAGTATGCTTGGGTCCTGCCAGTCCTTTCTGTTAGGTATTTCTACCTCATATTTGGGACTGGGGAGAAGTTTAGTGGCCATATAGTCTGTTTTCAGATCTAAAATGGCTCCAATTAAGATGTCCTTAATGGATAGGTGTCCTGATCTAACTATTTTGTTGCTCAGGTTATTTTGCTGCCTAAATAGCCCCATCCTTGCTTCTCCCATTATCACGAGGTGTAATGGAGGAAGGCCAAATACTTCTCACTGAAAATAAAAGTGGGCGGCATGTAAAAGAATACTCGAGAACTCATATTAAATGTTTGTTTAAGATTCGTAGTCATATTTTTTAGATTGCGTTATCTACTTTAATAGGTACCTAATTAGAAAAAGTGAATGAGGCATTCAAAAAAATATTTTCACTTTTTAGTGCATTTCCTAATAAAAGTGTGTTATTGAAAAAGAGTTCTTAAATTTTTTATTTGTTAATATTTTTTGTTTACTTATTCATTTTAGGTGAACAAGTAACTGTACTTACACTGAATAACAAACTTATTGATCTGGATGGAATCGACATTTCTATCAGTTCACTAGCAAATGTTTTAAGGGAACTAAAATTCAGATGGGTTAATTGCAGTATTTCCAATAGGAAATATCTTGTGGAGCAACCACATGTAGCTCAAAAAAGATTACATTTTCTGCAAGAATTCAAGAACAATGAGAGTTCTCCTTACCCTCTACAGCCTGTTTTCTTGGACGAGACCTGGATTTTTAGTAAGGGGAGTTTTCGGAAGAGTTGGCAAGATGGCAGCACTGAGGCAGTAAGGAAGACGAGTGGTGAAGGTGTACGGTACATTATTTTACATGCAGGTTCTAAGAATGGTTTTGTCAAAAATTGTAGTTTGATTTTAAAAAGTGGGAATAGATCCGGAGACTCATGATTCGATAAATTCGAATAACTTCGAAAAATTGTTTCAACAACAGCTTCTACCGAATTTAGAAGAACCTTCTTTGATAATAATGGACAATGCATCTTACCACACAACTTTAGTTGAAAAAATTCCTAATTCATCTTGGACTATGCAATCTTTAATTGATTGGTAAAAATAAAGGTGTATACCTTTTCCAGCATCTAGCATGAAAAATGAAATGATGAAAATTGTGAAGAAACATATACTGGATAAAGAATACAAGTATGTATTTTATTATAGGAGGTAAGGCTTAACAGTGTTAATGTAAGCGTGCTGTTTTATAGATTAGATAGCATTATCATTAGCATGGTCATCGTATTTTAAGACCATCTCCGTATCATTGTCAATTCAATCCGATAGAAATGGTTTGGTCCGAGCACAAACGGTATTACGATGCTAAGATAACCTCTGTTGATCATGTAACTGCAGCAACAATATTAAATATGGGCAAGAGGCAATTGAGCAGATATGAACAAATAAATTTACGTTTCAGCCAATATTATGATTTTTTTGAGAATCCTGGAGACTTTACTTTGTGTGTTTTTCTTAAAGTCTCAATAACACAAATAACCGCCAGTATGCGTTCTCGATTTATTTTACTATGGTTGACTTTCCACAAAAGTGCAGGAGTCCTAGCTGCATGATGGAAGTAGCAAGACGGACTCCTAAATTACATAGGACTGTATTACTACCGATGAAATGTACTATATTTTATATATTTCATATAACATGTTGAGAATGGTTCGTTTCGAGAATTTCAATCACCCATAATATCCCGCTTCTTCAGTTATGGCTCCACTAATTTTGAGTATCAAGGAGTATCAAGGAGGTTGCGTTAATGGCCATGGTACGATTGCGCACGGCTGGTGTAAACCCCGAAGTAGGAGTGGGCCAATTGAGGTTGAGCCTATGGCAGGAAGCGCTCACTGCGCTACCTCTGCTGCAGGCAGCCAACGATGCAATTGAACCCAGGTTTCTGTTTAACAAACCCTACAAAATTCAAATAAAACAGAACACAGAACCAGACGCTGCAAATGCAATACGCATTTATACAGATGGTTCAAAAATGAAAGAAGGCTCAGGATGTGGAGTTTACTCGAGAGCACTGAGCCTCAAGATTAAGTGGGGAATGGGAAACAATACCAGCGTGGTTCAAACAGAACTGGCTGGTATCTCAATTGCCACAAAAGAACTAACCAGACGAGGAATTTCTGGCAAAACCATGATAATCTGCACTGATAGTAGACAAGCCCTATTAGCCTTGAACAGACAACGTGTTATATCGAGGCTAGTACTAGAGTGCCACCAAGATTTAGCTGACGCCTCGGCAGATAACAATATTATCCTGAGGTGGGTTAAAGGGCACGGCAGGAGTAAAGGAAATCGCATTGCTGATTCTTTAGCCAGGGAAGCCGCTGGACTGAAAATTCTAGGACCCAGTGACACCTACGGCTTAACGACTTCGACAATTGCGGAACTAGCCAAACGTTACACCCATGCTCAATCCCTTAAGAGATGGGATGGAATCAAAGGATGCAGTCTTGCCAGGATCACCCTGGGCGACCCTGGAAAGCTGGCGCCGAAGAAATATTTGGCGATGACCAGGAAAAACCTACGTTTAACAGTAGGATTTCTGACTGGTCACTGTCAACTAAGGAAACACCTCCATACTATGGGGTTAGTGGACACACCTCTATGCAGGATGTGTGAACAGGAAGATGAAACTGTCAGGCATGTCTTATGCGAGTGTCCGGAGTTATCGTCAATAAGAGAGTGTGTGTTCGGTGAGTCTTGGCCTACACCTGCCGATATAAAGGAGATGTCTCCTAGTGACCTGACCACCTTCCTGAGAAGGACAGGATGGACAATGACCTAGGAGGACAACTCCTCGGGAGGATGTACAATGGGTCACATGTGGCCTAAGTGCTGTGAGCCTACACACTCACCCTCCCCACTCTACAGATACAGATACAGATACAGATGAAAATTGTGAAGAAACATATACTGGATAAAGAATACAAGTATG
>CAJUYH010009725.1:0-13314 GCA_910591685.1 Galerucella tenella
TTTTTTTTTCTAATTATAGTTCTTATTGTTGAAAGTCTATATCCTGTGCATTACTTGCTTTTTTTTATAAAATCTAAGTCTAGACGATTTAATTCAATTGGTATGTGCGATTACATAATGATTACGTATAGTGTGCTTAAACAATGGTGAATTTAATGCCACATTTAGATTGGAAATAAATACATAATTCTGTAGGCCAAATGAAATAAGCTTTGGAACGACGTTCTTCACACGTGGCACATTTTGAGGCGAAGTAATTGTTTGGGTGGTGCCACCTTGTCTAAAAAAGCCAGTGCATCTTCATTCGATGCAATCGTGGAAAACCTGAAGACCGCTCCGGTATGCATTTAGGCAAAACGTACCGCACATATTAACCATTGCTCTAAAATCTGCCGTGCTGGTTGGTCCGCCTCTAAAATCTGCCGTGCTGATTGGTCCGCGACTAAACGCGGTACGTTTTGTCTAGATAGGGTCGAAAGCAGGTACGGATTGCCCTCACAGCACCTAACCCAATATTGAAATAAATATGTAAATATTAGAAATAAAAAACTTAAAAAAAAACAAAAAAACCAAGGACCAACACGGTTGATCAAAGTGTAACTATGTATAGAAATATCAGTAAATAAGAAATAAAAAACTTAAAGAAAAAACAAAAAAACCAACGACCAACCCGGTTGATCAATATGTAACTATGTAAAGAAATATCAGTAAATAAGAAATAAAAAACTTAAAAAAAACAAAAAAACCAAGCACCAGCCCGGTTTCGAACCTACGACCTCTGAGTTACAAGCCCAATACCCTACCAACTGCGCTAATCAGCTCACACAATAACAGGCATGAAATGCGTAAATAGATTCTAATACGAGGGCAATCCGTACCTGCTTTCGACCCTATCTATAGAGTTCTGGATGTAGAGGTTTTAATATATGTAGTAAACTAGAGAATGCTGTTTGAGTAATGTTATAATTTACTGCCCATTCCCCTAGTTTTAGTTGAAGTGATTTTTTGTCACTATGAAGTATATTTGGGTTTAGTTCCGTTGCTTGTGACAAAGTATCTTCATCATCTTCCAACGATGAGTCAGTTTCGCTATTCTGCTGGTTTTCTATGGAGGAAAACTCCTCGGGAGACTCACATACATTTAAGCCTTGAACAACATGGTCACTACATTCTCCAAAAAACTGATGGTTTGAAATGCTCGAAGCAGGGGGTGAAATACAAGTTGAACTTGAATACTGATTCGATTGTGTGTCACAGAAAGAAATTGAGGTCAACTCTTTTCTTGTTCGTTTATAAATTTTATTGATACTTTTTTCGTATAGCCCTTTTCTCTCCCCCCTCTATAGACAAAACGTACCGCGTTAATATGTGGTACGTTTTGCCTAAATGCCTCCGGTATACCGGTTTATTTGCACAGGCATACCTAGGCCTTATGGCCTACATTAGTGACTGTTATCATGAATATTGCGATGTTATCAGATTGTCAGAATAATTTTATTTCTAATTCCCGGTTCTACCTACGATCGGCCGAGATTACATACCATATTTTGAGGCGCCTTTTCATGGAGAAGGAGAAGCAATCAGCTCAGGTGTGGGTTATTAACCCTTATCCCTTTGATTATCCACCTGAAGCTGGGGCGTCCCATAGTTTGTCAAATTTGACTAATCAAATTTCATTAGTGACTTCGTTTAAAAAAATTTGATTCCTTTTATTGTTTTTTCTTGATAAATTAACTCCAATGTTAAAATGTCATATACCTGGAAATGTTATTGTCACTTTGACATCGATAAAAAAGGTGCATCCTTTTTTATCGCGATAAAAACTCCTCTTCCTCAATATCTAGTAAGCGGACGTCACTTTTACACAATGACAATGAGTCGCAAGTTTGGTTACTCATAATTTCAATATTTATTGGCAAAACTGTTTTGTAAATTTATCCGATAAAAAAAAACTCTTGTGTTTTTACTGTTGAATAAAATTATGCGCGTTTGAAGAAAAAATAGCACCTATGTGATACTTTATGTGCTTCGCATGGATTTCCACACTTAGCACATAAAGTATCACTTATTCTCCTAATACCATAATATACTATTTTCCACTACTGGCAGTGAAGTTGACAATTATTGCTTCTTCTAGCCAACTGAGTAGTTGAATTTCTCTATTAATGATGAATAATTTTCTATTAATAACCCAGGTCAATAATGGACAAATTCTAATATTTTGAGAATTCAGGAATAGTAATTCAACAAAAACTTGTGCAACATAATTTTGTATATCCAGGAGATTGTCCTCAACATATTTGTTGATCTAACAATAAATTTAATTTTATTCATAATATAATGGAACACCTTTTTTTGATGCTAGCGTAAATTGAAAGTGTTTAACAAAATAATTAAATGTATTGAAAAAGTCAAGGTCTTCTTGTCTAGACGCTTTGTATTATTTTTGAATAAAACATTGATACGCAGATTTTATTTAGAAAGTGAACTATGAAAAGATTGGAGAAATTGTTGAAGTTGATTGTGAGGTAGAATATAAAAGTGCAGTAATTTTAATTGAGGTAAGAATTATATTTGCGTCTCAAATAAAATAAGGCTTGTCTTGTCTCGAAAAATCGAGACATGACGAGACGAGATATTTCTGAAACTATAGTTATTTATTACTGTACTGTCATTATTGTAAAGTCGACGATGAAAAATCAACTATTATATACCTAGTTTATTTCAAAAAGTAACAATAATTATTTTTGTTAACTTGTGAGAACTTACAAGGACTCAGACGGAAGCACTTTGGAGAGGAAATAACACAACCATCACAACTACTGAAGATCCCTCCAGATAAACTGGTGGCCTATATAGAAGACACGAAGCTTCTGGAATGGAAGTAGGTAGTGGTACAAAGATTTAGTTCGAGTGCCTTGGCTGTTAAGCACAACCCAAACGTATGAATGAATGAATTAATCTCCTGGGTATACAAAATTATGTTGCACAATTTTTTGTTAAACTACTATCCCTGGATTTTCAAAACATTCGAATTTCTCCATTATTAACCAGCAATAGGGAAATTCGACTTTTCAGTTAGTTAGAAGGCGCAATAATTGTCAACTCCATAGCTAGTAGTGGAAAAAATAATTTATTTCGTATTGTACAAAATACGGTTTGACTTTCAGTGTAATTGAACCTATTTGGATTCTAACCACATTCAAGAAATGGATGAACTCCTAGAGAAAAAATTAAACTTTGAGAAGAATCACTGATGATGTTTTAATGAAAATGCACGGAAAGTAGTATACTTCATAACATAGATAAGTACGTAGGTAGATATGTAGAAAGTAACTGAAGATTTGTAAAAACCAATAAAATTGTTATTGGACTAATTCAACGGAGATATCAATTTATTCACGAAAAAGTTCCACTCGTTTATCATTACTTTCTACTATCGGCGCAACGCTAATATTATTCTGATATACAGAATGTTCCTTAATAGACCGGTAGCCCATGAGACGTGTAGACTTAATAATTTTAAATGGAAGCCGTTTTCACCATCGAGTTTATTGTGAAAAACAAGTAGAATAAGTCTATTGCACAAGACCCAAACTTGCTAATCGACGCTACAGGAGACACTGAAAATTTTTTGTTTTACGAAACTAGAACAATTAATTTGGGCACTACTTTATCATAAAAAAAGTCAAAGCGATTAAGGGTTGATAAACTCTAGCCTGGGTACGAGGTCACCAAGGAATAAAAGGTAATGAAAAGGCTGTTGAATTATCCAAGCAGGGAGCAACGGAGGTCATGATAGGACCAGAGCCTTCCTGTGGAATTACTAAATGACTAACTAAGAATAGCATCCACAAATGGATAAACAACCAGGCGTTGCGCTGGTGGTATGAAACCCCAGGACAAAGGCACGCTAAACTATTCCTTAAAAGCCCTTCGGTCAAACTGTCACACGTCCCACTATGTCAAAGTCGAGAAACGACGAGGATGATGGTGGGAATGCTGACCGGACATTGTAGGCTGAGGAAACATATTAAAATAATTGGCCTAGCAGATGACAGCCTATGCAGGTCCTGTCAGGAAGGAGACGTAACCGCGGAGCACATACTCTGTGAGTGTGAAGGCCTAGCAAGGGTGCGGATACACATATTCCGCGAAGAAAAACCGTGGGCGGAGAGCTACGGAAGGGAGGCGGTATCCAGATTAATAGGTCTAATAAAAAGAATAAAGCTAGACATCGAGTTTTAAATATAGGGAGGCCCATAATAAATTTGCAAAGGTCGCATTGTAATAGGACAAAGAGTCACTCCAATTCTAATCTAATCTAATCTAATCTAATGGTTGGTAAGCAAGAGTTAAAAGTTTGTATGCAAAAGGGCGCCCATTAATTACGTGAGGCATTTTTGAAGATTTTATCACTCCTCCTCTCCCCTTTGTGAGATGTAGATTTTTCTCAACCCCACCCGCGTTGGATAAAAAAAAACAATTAACCAATTACTTTTATTTAAGACTATCAAAGACTAGTATTAGGGAATATTACCGTAATCATGTGTCAGATTTTATTCGGCACGTTTATTAATTTCAATTTAACTGAAGTTTCACGAAATTTTACATCATCTTTTTCTAATAGAAAAAATTACGTGCTATTTGACATGACCCCCTTCTCCCCCAGGTGTGATTCTGCTCGATATGCTTCCACCCCTCAGCACCTCACGTAATTAATGGACGCCCCCTAAATCGTACCGGTACGATTTAGGATAAAACTAATTTCATGATTACTTTTGTATATTATTTTTACTAAACAAAGTTTAACTATTTAGATATACTTTCAATATTTTCAGATAATGACGTCAAAAAGAAAATACACCTGCCGGTCAGAGGCCGATATGAAGGAGGCTTTTGAAAAATATCGTACCAAAATAATGGGGTTTAATAAAGCTTGTCGTGGGTGCACGATTTCAGTGCAGGGGATAGTTGTCCAGTATAAATGTGACTATTGCACTCAAATTCCCTTCTATTATTCAGGAATATAATGGTACAAGCTATGAATATTTATATTATTTCGTTCCTTTTATAATTTTTTTTTAAATTTCCAGTTATGAGTTTTTTTTGTTATTTTTTCTAAAAGTGTTAAAGCATTAAATAATAGTTTATTTGGTCGCTTTGAAATTTTGTGGGCGTTTCTAGATTGTACATAAAAAAATTCTTCGCCAGTTACGATTTAAGCAAACTTATCCTACTTTGAAATGATACCAATAAAACTGATACTCGCGAAAAAGTGTTAATTTTTAGCTATAGTTTATTAAGTATCAAGAACGGTAAGGGTTGTTTACCGGTCGACAGCAATGTTTGGAGTGTCAAAAGTGACATTTATACCTACTTCTCGATCAGTTTAAAATATAATTTATCTAATTCCGCTATCAAATGTGACACTTTAAGTCACTCCTTGACGTTAGGTAACGTCACATTTTTCATAACCTTAATATATCAGTTATGAAAAGTAGTTATGTAAAAACTTAACGTAACTGTTTCAGATTCAACATAGAGAATACCACATGAGTTTCAAAGAATAATTTATCAATTAGGTACTGTCAAAACTGACAATTTTTTCATTATTTAAACTGACAATTTTCCCAATATTTTAATTCAATAGTATTTTAAGATTTATATACATTGGAAACAACATTATTCAGGACACAGTTATTTAAAGTAAGTCAATTTTCTGGGTGAATACATCATAGTAACAATACTTGTAACACCATTTGAATCCATTTTAATATTATCATTGTAATTGAAGATTTTATTAAATATCACGAAGGCGCGAAATTAGATAAAACGTTGTACGTAAACACGTTATGAAGAGAGCGACATTGTTCAACTCGCGTAATTTGCAGAACTCGCTAGCATTTTGGTCGTTTTGGCAAATATTACGCTTGTTGAACAATATCGCAAAAAATAGCGTAAAGTATTCGTGGATAGCTGGTCTCTAAAACACTTGCTCTATTTCGAGCACGACGGCAACTCTTTTCATAACTAGTTACGTAAATATCTATTGCATTTTGGTGGAATTGTTTTCATGCTATTTATTACTTTTTATATTGTTCTGTTCGATTCTGTTCATTAAAAAATATCAATCTTCTTATTTTTTTGTTTCTCTTGTGTAATGAATGAAGTAATATATTATTTAGGACCACTTAAATGTATGTAGGGCTAAGACGTAGTTTACTTACCGACGACTGAACGGTAAGTAAATCACTTACCGACGTGTTAGACTTAGAAACCAGTAAACACAACCTACCAATCTGACAACCGATGCTGCAAATAAACAAAAAAGATCTATAGCGCAAAAAATCTATTTTTGCTTCTATCTGTTGAATTCCTTTTTTGCAAAACTATTAATAGCAGTACAGTAAGTAATGAATCAGGAAGTTAAAAAGGTGAGACGAACATTGACATCGTATTATGTATTCGATTCTCGTACATTCAATAAACTGTAAACATGGTACCAAAAGAGGCATATACTTTTGGGTCAATAATATGATTCAAAAGGAAGGTGGAACTTAAATATTATTATTGTCTAAAATATCAAGGTTTGTTTATAATAAAAATATTTGTCCAAATTCACTGAAATAGGTAAGCATGTCAATGACAATTTAATTTAGATAATAAAAAATCCCATATGCCACAGTGCAATTGTCACTTTCACAGCGGCAAAAGTTACATGTAACTTTTACAGCGACAAATGCATTAGTGGTTTTTTCTACTACCGTGCGTAAAATACGTACTTTACGCACGCTACGAAGTGTGTACCTACCTGAAGTTTCACTTTTTTGCACTAGTGCGTAAAGTAGATTGGTTGAGTTTTTGGGAAGTATACTGACATTTGAATATTTAAAATATATATTTGTATGACCAAATGAAAAATTAGGAAATTTATTAGAATTCTTCTATACTTTTTTATAAAATCAATAATCAATCAATAATTTTTCAATGGACCTGGTATAAGTCTCATCGAATGAATTTCAAATAATAATAATTAATTTGTTGATATGAACTTTTGGGTTTTTTCCGCATGCTAGTAGAAAAAAATAGTGTACCTAACACGTGCGTGAAGTGACTTTTCCGCGCGCAATTGCTGGCCTAACTCCGCTACATACATTTTTTTCACTATATTGTGACATTTGGTTACTTTTTCGCCGTGGCCTGTGGCCAATGATGATTCGATATGTAGACATGCCTTGATCGCTTATTGGCCACGACAACTGTGAGCTGTAGACTCCATTTCACATAAGAAAAACCAACTAGAAGTCTATAAATTGCAGTCGTATGCGCGAAGAAGCTGCACAGAACAATATATGAATATCAATAGCGGTCAAGGCATTAGGCTTAGGCCTTGACCAAGAAAAAAGGAGCTAGAACTGTCAAAGGAACGAGCTACCAATAAAACAGCATGAACTCGAGATTTATAATTGGTTGTTATTGTTCTGCCGTCAGATATATAGTAGTAATAGTATAGTATAATATAGTACAGGTTTTAAACTGGAGCCCTCTGCCATGACCAAACATTAGAATACATGGAGTTCGATATTCTCCATGGGTATGACTGAAGTTTGCTAAAATGCTCCTCCTAGTTTTTAAAAACAAGGAATAGTTGTTCGTATTTACCCAGTACAATGTGCCTTATCACAAATATATAGGTGACTTAATTAACATTGATAGAATTTGTTAGGATGCAAATAAAAGTTGATAATAGACAATGTTATCCATTCAAACAACAATAATAGTAATAATTAGCAGACTTGGCTAATTTTACTTTTAAATACGAACAACCAACTTTATCTTATCGGTGTACAATTTACTTCACAAAGCGTGTTTTTTCATGCAATTTAACATTGTTATTCGTTTGTAGCAGTAGTTTGTATAGGAATCTATTTAAAATATGTCTACCTACCTTCAACGACAATATTTTTGTTTGTATTATTCGCATTACTAGCTTAACATAAAAATGTAAATAATTTCAACAAAATGTTTGTTGTTTGTGTGTGCAAAATACAAATTTGATTATTGGTGTATCTACAAGGAGTGTCGATAAAGAAATTTCAGTTATAATAAGTTTCATGCTAAATGGTAATAGCTTATCAACTGCAATTAACTACCTGGTTTAATCCCATTGTGTTGAAAATCAACAAGTAAAAGATGCAAATGTGCTAAAGCGTCGAACTTAAGAAATTTGAATTATATTTTGCATAATATGGGAGATATACAAGTAAATGACTATGCTTCCAGCTTATGGAAAATAAAAGAATACTCAAATGCAGATATTTTGATACCAACTTATTCGTCTTGAAAAATAGAACATTTGATAGCATTGCGCCAATGTTGTGACTTTTATAATTAACTCACAATTAATGATATTATTTTTAAAATCGCTTACGGAGATTGTATGAGAAGACAAGAGAAAATACGTAAACAAACCTGTATTACAGATTCCACCTGATTCCACCAAGTAAAGAGATAAGAAATGAATAAATAAAACCAGACAGGGTTGAACCGACCTAATTTTGTGAGTTAATTTTTATATATTGTTTTTTCTTTGTAGTATTTTGTAGTGTAGCTGTTGGCATCGGTAACTTATTAAAAAAATAGGATAGGGATGCGGAAAAGATTTTTTTATATGCTAGATGTTAAATGTCTATTAACTGTTGATACAAAAATGCTTGTGAAATGTGTGTAGGTAATGAACCCTACGTAACGGGTGATACTAAAAGATAATGTATAATTATTAGAGTATCCCCTCTTACGCGCTCCACCTTCCCCCCACAGGCATCGCATGAGGACCTCATTACCTTCTATCCGCGAAGTGTAGCTGAAAAAAAATTTCTATTGGCATAAGCCGGTTTTTGGTTTTCATATTTTTTTGGTAGCTACAGTCACCTTTCTGTTTTATTAAATTTTTTTGGATGGCCGAAGCCGGGTTTTGTTTAATTTTTATATTTTTTTGATATCCGAAACCATTTTTTGTGTTATATATATTTTGTTGGCGATGAGTGTTTTCCCTTGCGTAACATAAAAAGCACTGTTAACTGAATATAATTTGCATCATTATATTTCTTCATGATTAGGTATAGTTCGATCAGCAGCGTCAAGTACAGTATTTAGTAATCTGGTTGATGGATATCTAATATTAGGTTGGTGTCTAGCATATCCTAAATACCAAATCACGCTAGCTACATGTGCACAACATCCAAGTGTTCGAGCTCCAGTTTTGCAAGTACAGTAATAGCCATCAATATGTCGAATCTCTTCGTTAGGTTAGATTTCTTCGTCATAACCTAATCGTGGACGAAATGCTATCCACAATTGATGTTTCTCTGGAAACCTGGTTCTTGCAAAAGAGATTGAAAAGAAAACTCGTCGACCTGTTCTCTTTGTAAATGATCTTGAATATAACTAAGTGCAAGACCTACCTGATATATACCTAGAGTTAAATCTCTTACGTCTTGCAGTGACATAATTGGAAATTCGGGTATTTGCAGTTCATTCACATTATAGTCTGTACAGAAAGTACGAGGAGTAATAAATCATTCATTTAAGTAGATTTCATAGACGTACCAAAATATATTTTAAGAGGGTATACCGTAAGGTACATTTTGTATTGAACGAATGAGTTGCAGCTATGCTAAAGAATATACGATTTAGGTCAGAGGTAACGGGATGTACTGATTTTAATAAAAAAAAGTGATAGAGGTACATAAATTTTAGTAAGTTTGATAAAGAAAGGCAACACAGTTTATTCAAAATAGAAAACAAAACAATCTGTAACAATAATTATTTTATAGATTTTTGTATATATGTGTGTATAAATGCTGGATATACAGTTTCCAAATCTTGGCAAGATGAATACATTAAAAGCGGAAGGCAGGCATTCGTGGAAGGTTTGTCGTTAGGTTTGCAGCCACCATCTGGAAAAGGAAAAAGACTTATCATTGTCCATGTTGGAAGTTCTGAAGGTTTTGTTGATGGTGGATTATTAACTTTTATTTCAAAACGCACGGGGGACTATCACGAAGATATGAATGGGGATGACTTCGAGGAATGGTTTGTTCAAATGTTGGATCTGATTCCAAAAGGGGCTGTTATTGTTATGGACAACGCAAGTTACCATTCACGGTTACGAGAAGCATTGCCCACAAGTCGTTGGCGTAAAGCAGAGCTTTTGGAGTGGCTTATTTCGAAAAATATTAAGTTTCCAAAAGATCCACTAAGGAAAGAACTTTACAGAATTGCAAAAATGAACAAGAATAAATACAAAACCTACATTGTAGAAGAAATGGCTTCTTCTCGTGGTATATCAGTTCTTCGACTTCCCCCTTATCATTGTGAACTTAATCCCATAGAATTAATATGGGCTCAGGTAAAGGGGGAAGTCGGAAAAAAATACTACTTTTAAAATAAACGATGTTGTGAAATTGTTTGAGAGTGCTGTAAGTCATGTTAGTAAGGAAAATTGGACAAACTGTATCGAGCATGTTATCAAAGTAGAGGCAAATATGTTGAAAATTGACAATATTTGTGATGATTTAATCGACCCTATTATTATTAATATCAACAACGATTCTTCCTCTTCCGAGTCGGATATAGAATAAAATGTAAGTAATAAATGTATTCCAATAATTATTTCTTTTCATTTTTTATTATATTATAATTTAAAACGTATTTTTTTCCCAAAATACAAACCACTGCATTGCGTTATTGCTTATCTGCTAATCCTTTAACAATGAAGAAACCCTAAATTTTGCTACAACTGAAACAAATACGGGGTCGATCTACCTGGTTTTTAGATTTACGGAAGAAATGTAATTTAAAGTAAGAGATTTATCAAAAATTTCATGGTGCTCCCTGTAAAGGTTTTGCATACTTAATTAGGGTTTATTACTCCTCGTACTTTCTGTACAGACTATCCATGCAGCATTGTTTACCCGCTGAAGGTGCAAACGTTCAACTTCCTCTCGAGCTTTTACTACATTCGTTTAATCCCTCACAACGCCGAAAACCTCTAGGACGTAACGTAACGTAACATAACACTGCAATTTCTTAGTTTTTAAATACTCTAAATCTCTAATTTGAATACGCACACTTCTAGCACACAGAGCGATTATTTATTAAAACTGGTCATTTGAAGTTAAAACTTGTTAGTCTACAATTAGATGGATACGCCCTTTTCTTTCATACTCCTATTACCTGTCGGGGATCTGTCAGGTATAAATATTTGAAATCTATAATCTATCATATTATTATCTTTATACAAATGAAAAATATAATCCTATTATTTTGTTTCGACGAAACGGGTATTCATCGTATGTACAACTATATTCACAAGTCCGACTCTGTTTCACCACAGCAGGTGGTGTCCTATTGAATGGTTAGATTATGTAATCGAATCGAAAATTTCTGACAAATAAACTGATTTTGTGGCTTTATTAATTAAATTACAACATTGGCGCAATGTTATCAAATGATCTATTTTTAAAGACGAATAAGTTGGTATCAAAATATCCGCATTTGAATGGTCTTTTATTTTCCCTAAGCTGGAAGCATAGTCCTTTCTATATTTAATTGAGTGTTCAAAACTAACCTGACCTGAGATGGGATAATGACACGCAATAAAGCCATAAAAGTATTCGCAGTGACAGGGTCGTACTTATTTTGTTACCAGAAATCACTATAAGACTTTTGGTCATTCTTATTATGAATACTTCAATTTGCCTGGTATACTTTGTCTCCAGTATATCGTCTTCACTTTTACCGGCAATCATCTAAATACGACCATTTACGACCTTCTTACTTTTATCTGAAATGAAACCCAACAACAAACGAGTGACAAGGCAATGTCGGGCATGGTTAAAGTTTATTCAATAATCTCTAATTTAGGAGGAAAAAGAAAGGGGCAATCCATAAAGTACGTCACACGAATTTTAGGACTTTTGAACCCCTCCCCCCGTACTTGTCACAGGCTGTCACATTTTTATAACCCCCCTCCTGATGTGACGTCACACATTTTTTAAATTTATGCACGTATTTAAAAATAATCGAGAGAAAACAGCTATTTTCATTTTTAACTTATTTTTATTAGATGATAATCTAATAAAATGCTAAATTATTGATAAATATAGATCAAGTTCGTAAATTTCTCAAGTTTTTTATTCACATCCAAACTTTGCGTTTTAGTATTTTAAATTTCAACATGTGACGTCACAAAACTCATCCCCCTTGTCACACGATGTCACACTTCGGTGATACCCTCCCTCCCCATTAACGTGTGAAGTACTTTATGGATGGCCCCAAAAAAGAAATGTTCACATATTAAATAACAAACAAAGGATGTATGATAAAAAGACAAAAATATAGATAGTTGTGAATTTTATCCTTTTTAAAATAATTTTAAATAGCCCGCCACTGGCGATCTCTTCTACAGCACGGTCTGCTCGGTAAATTCGAAAAGATTTATGGATTTACTGCATCTCAAGCCTAAGTCAAGTCAAGTCAATTTCTTAGATCGTGAAAAAAACTATACTTGCTTTCATATTATTGTAATGCAAAGCACATTAATATTTCTGGTATTTTAAATTTATTCTTTTTTGTCGGGCTTGTATAAATATTAAAGGTGGAAATTATTAAAATACAATACGGTCCTTTTATATTTATGATGGGCATGCTCAGGCTTTACAACTTAAGGGTCTAATTGGTTTTATTATAATCGCTTAGCCCATTTAGCGTGAAACCAACTACAAGGATCAACTTTTAACGCAACTTAGAACTTAGCTCATGACAACTGTCATCTATTAACTGTGAAATTTTGAGAAAGTTGCATTATTTAGTTTGTGTGTGGTCTCGTGTTCTTACTTATAAGATTGCCTTTCAATAAATCTTCCTTTTTTTCTCAATCATTATCAGCTTTTTTAACATTGATAAATATAAAACAAGTGTACATTTGATGCTATCGCTAGTTAATTTCCTGGGTAAATTATTATGGTTAGCATAGTATTCCCACTGATAACAAACTCCTACGTGATTTCAAAGAAAATAAATCTCATTCGGTTGCGATTTTTATTAAATGTTATTAAATTGTGTCTAATTATGGAGGTAGGCACAAATAAATAGCTAGTTACAGATTAATGTCCGTAACAATTATATAAGATTATAATTTATTATGTTCTATGTTCTATGTTCCAAATGTTTTTGAAGTGAGCTTCATTCTACCTCTTCCTTTTTTGTGCGTACATGATTTTATAAAGGGCTCTATTATTGTAAAAA